>JAEIIU010055532.1:29795-45324 GCA_018874675.1 Drosophila baimaii | reverse complement strand
AAGGTAAATCATTCGAGACTGAAAGTCAAACACCAGCAGCCCTGGGAGCCAGCCCATGAGAAATCGAGAGGGAAGTGGGTACTATGGAACAGGGATTCGGCATTGGGCATGGGAATACAAAGCAGGAGGAGGAGGAGGAGGAAAAGGAGAAATGCTGGCGTGCAAAACTTTGGCCAAAGAAGTTGAGGCGACAAAGGCGGGAATTGAATTTAAACAATAGCCGTCTAGGGGGCACAACCGAGTTGCACCTGCTCAGCCGTCACCTGCTGTTCCAGCTCCGGCTGTTCCTGCTCCTTCTGCAGTTCCTACTGAGGATGCTGCTGCTGAACCTGCAACCTGTAAATTCACCCACTTCCCATCGGACTGTGTGCCGCATTGCGTCGCTGTCGTGTCCTGCAAATTAGTTGCATATTAAAAATTCTCTGGCCAAACAATGACACGAGAGCCTTGAGGGAAACCGAAGCCGAAATTTCTCCAAAGTCCCATGAAAGCAAAGAGTCCTGTCAATTGCACTGGGGGAAAACCGAGGGATTTGGCATTCTAAGGAAGTAGAAATCTTCACAAAAATAATTTAAAACAAAAATTTTATAAAAGTAACTTTATGTTTTACAATTAAAAGAATCTTAGATTTATTATAGTTGCTAAGAAAATTAAAATTAACTTGAGAATAATTATAATTATCAGAAGTTCAAATAATGTCAAAACATTTAAAATTAATGTATTTTTAATGGGTAATGATTGAATTATGTCATTAAATATTTGTCTTAATATTTTTTAAGCATACCTCCGGAAGAGCATATTTTTAAAAATTATTATAAGCGAGGTAACTTTTAAAATGCAATAAAAATTAAAACATTCCAAGGATTCCCTTTTTTATTAATTATTTAAAAATAATATTTAAAAATTCTATAATATATTTCAAGTGCAGTGCTTATCGAGAAGTCGGTGCATCAACCCCGCTTGCCCGCTTTCCCCGCGCTTCCTGGCCAGCTCCCTGCCCCTCATTGAGCACTCGATTGCAAAAGCAACAAAAGGATCAGCGGTGGCAGGACGAAGTTTTGCGCTGGCGTCGCTGCTGCCGCCGCTGCCGTCAAATGAGAAAAGTTTAAATGACGCTGCAGTTTGCAAATGCCAAGCCGTTAAAAACGAGGATATCTGTATAAGGAGGGGGGATCCAGCGGCGCAGCAGCAGGAGCAGGAGCAGGAACTGATTGGCGAGGAGTAGTGCAAGTGCATCCAAAAGGAAGTAGGAGCAACAGGAACCGAAAATGCCATTTGCGGGGATGCTAACAAGGACGAGGACCTTCTTCTATAAAATGCAGACGGAGACAGAGCACTGGAGCCAGCCCAATTTGTTATCTACAGCGCCCAAGTCATGGACCATGGTCAGGGAATCATCAGTTAGCCGGCCGTCGCAGTGGCCAAATGCGAGAATGGGGAAAAACGTTAAGATGATTGACGATGCGGCAGGAAGACAGCCAGATAAATGTGCAAATTATTCGAGATACTCGAATGGGGAAAGTGTATTTGTAATCTCTGGGGCGGGGAAATTAAAATTGGATTACAAATTATACCAGAAGCCGGGCAAGAGCAACTCCAGTTTAATGGAGTTTCTAAATAATAGCAGTAATAATAACAGTAATGATTTAGAGATTAAGTTACAGGGAGTTTAAATATTACATTTATTTCTTAAATAGGAAAATCTATATATTTTTAAAGCACTTTACTCTGGAAGGAAAACTAACTTAAAGTAACTTACAAAAATCCAAATAACTTGTAAAATATAAACAAAGTTTCAATCGAAGAACATTTTGTAATCTGAAGGTACCACAGATACAACCAGGAACAGCTCTTTTAAGTACAAATCCCCTCCCTGCCTCCTTCTACCATTTATCAGCACTCTTTTTATATTTTTCGCCCTTCGCTTTTTTAAACTTGCTAATTTCAGAGATTCCTTTTTTAGTTCACTGATCAATAGAGTGCCTTCCTGGTATTTTTGCCCCCCCTTTTCGTACATCTTTTCCCCCATTCCCCGAGTCTCGTTTTATTCATCCATAACTGGCATTAAAACGCAATCAGTGTTTAGCATGCCCGGGGATTCCCATTTTCCTACTTGTTCCTCTTGCTTACACCAAAATCACATCAAATCCGCTGTGGGGGTGTACACTCTGCACACCCGTGTATGTGCGGATGTGGATATTTTCGCCGTTCACCAGCATTTTCAGCCACAGCCAGCCAAAAGCAAGTTGGATTCAACGTTTTCCGATTTTTCGCCTTCCCACGCGACTTTGTCTAACTTTTTCATTAAATGTATTTCAATACTTTTTCCACCCATCCCGCGCCCTTGACCATCTTCTCTCTGCTTTCACCCCCGCCGCCAAGAGCACTGCCAATTTTTCCACTTGACCAATTCATTTTTGGCCAAAACCAACCCTCCCAGCCCCCCGGTCAATTTGATTTTGTTTTTTCTTCGCACCAACTTTTAGTTGATTTAGCTGCCCCGCGACGCGAACTGGACTCTGCTCAACTGATTGCTTACACTGAGTGCAAACAGTATTCTGATTTCGATTCTGATTGGTCTGAGGGCAATCAGCGGCGAGGGATTCCACAAAGTATGTATATGTATGTAGTATTTTTGTACAATATTTTCTTGCCCTTTTTCACGAGATGAACGGGTGGTATTTTATTGAAAATTGAAAATGGGTTTAAGAAATTGATGGCTGGCTTGAGGTGATGCATATGTGAAAGGCAATTTAATAGAGTTGCTAGGGAAAGATAGAGATGGTAGTACTACTATGTAGATATTTCGGTTTTTGGTCCTTTGTTAAATATATTTATTGCCTTTATTTTAATGTTAATAAAGTATGAAATATATAAAACATCTTTACTTGCTTATACATAGAAGGAGACTTTATAAACTCTCAACTTGAGCATTTTTCATAATTTTTATACGCCTCTACAGTATTTTCAACTGTTAGTAAGAAAGATAGTTCTAAAATGTAGTTCTTTTTCCACAAATTGAGTTAGTTTTTCATCTCATTCAATAAATAATTATATCTGTCTAAGGAACTATGCTTAAGGTGTTATAAATTCAACAATCTCTTCAATTATATAGTAAAGGCCTTTGAATTAGGAAATAAACTTTCCTGGCCCACTGTTTTTAAGGGCAATTCTGGCCAAGGATGTTCGAAATGAAATTCGGCCGTCAAGGTGATTGTTTTCAAACCTCAAGCGCTTCACTTGGTTTACTTAGAGGGCCAAGTTTACAACAGTTGTTGTTGGTGTGTGGACTTGGGCCAGGGCGCCCCGGCCTCCATCGCTTTCCTAGGAATCCCGGCAAGCCATTCGTAGGCGTTCGTTTGGCTTAACTGGCATATACATATACATTTTTACGGTCAATTGCCGCTTGTCTGTCCCGGAATCACCCATCGCCCTTTAACCCCCTGGTGCCCCTGGTGCCCCAAATTCACCACTGCACTGGCTCGATCTCCAGTTACTCTCTGTTTGTTTGTTTGTTTGTTTGTTTGCCCAACTCGAATTTGATTCGACGAAACGAAAAACAAAACAAAAAAAAAGTATCGAGAAAAACCCAAAGAGATTTGTGTGTGTGAAGAGAGCCGCCTGGCGACGAACTTTTGACCGGGGCGCAAAACGTAGAGGAAAAGTTTTTAATTTTATTTATTGAAAAGTTTGTCCTGTTATTTATTTGCTAGCCATGTTGAAAATATGACCAAACACGCTCGGGCCGCTCAACTAGCTTAAAGCCACTTTTGGCCCATTTCACTTTGTTTGACTTGCAGATGGAACTGAAAACTGAAAACACAAACTCAGAACCAGAAGCTTTCAGGTTCTTTCTCCACACACTAAGAGAAAACTACATATAAAGCTAAAAAAAAAATGCACAACCAGGTATTATCCTTTTATGAAACAAAAAAAAAGGATAAAAATGTATCTGCAAAATTCTTACAGCATAAATGCTGCGGGAAAAAAACCAGCAGGCAATTATTGAAATTGAATAATCCTTTGACCTAACCAGTGGGGGGTGTACATATTTTATTTCAAAGTATAGTTAAAAAATAGGTTCAATGAGAATTACACGCTGTTAAAGAACTGTTTTATATGTTTCAGTAATACTCCTGCTGTCTTTCACAAAGGCAGCTGTTCCATACAAAAAAAAAGAACAACTGCAAATATACTAATAAATATGTTTGTATACAAATATTTTAAACGACCAAAATATTTTAAGAACTCCTAGAATGCAAGCACACCTAAAATTCTTAAAATTCCCTAACAACTCTTAAACGGACAAAGGAATTAATAAAAACCACACTGACATGCAATAAAAATTAAGTAAAAATACAGAAAACCTCAGCCACATACATATTTATTGAACTCATATAAAAAATTATGCTGAAAGATACTTTTGTGTACTTTTTTATAATTAATTTTTTGAGTGCTGTTCTTAGGCTTTTTGCTGGACATGCCGGGCTTCATTAAAAACTCATTGCCACTTGCAAGTTTCGTTTATCATTAGAAGGATCTGTCAACTGTTACGGTTTTACAGTTTTCCTCAGGCGGTGGAGTGGGACCCGGGGGGAGATGCGAAAAACTCGCCAAAAATTTTGTTTGTTTGCTTGCTGGGCTTGCTTGGGCAAAAGTTTCTTGTGTCCGAAGCCCATTTAAAAATAGCTTAAGACATGGTGGACATGGTGGAGCCAGGTCCGTTCCCCTTGGCAAACTTTTCTCCAGCAGCATCATAAATTATGGTTAGTTAAAAGTTGATATTGCCGAAAGAAAAACATGCTCAAGCCCATTGACGGTACAGTCGCGCACTCTAATTAACAGTTGACTTTGGGATTTCCCTGCCCGAAAAACGGAAATGTGTTTGAGAATAACTTTTGCTTAGCTACAAATTGGTGGTAAATACCGCCAGTTATGGTTGGTTAAATTAATATATTTGGAATGCTTGATGGGAGGTTTATTTATTTCTTTTAAATGCTTCAAAGAAGGTTTCATAGGGATTTTTATTATTCATAAAAAAAGATATAATCATATTCAGAGAGTAAGAAAGTATATATACTTAACTGAAAATACATTTCTTAATAAGGCTAAAGGGCTTTTTGTCTGTTTGACTATTTTAGTACTTAAGAACTTGTAGAATATTACAAAAATATAATAACAAAACTATTAATTTAATTTGCAGTTTAATTATTTATATGGCCAAAAATTCCACAACTTTCAACTGCCCCAAATGCCCCAAAAATTTCGGTCAAATTGCAATGCTTCATTTAACTTGCTTGCTCATAAAATTGTGCAAATAATTTTAAAGGAAGACGAAAGCTAAGAGCACAAAATTTTACATTTTTAATTGCTTGCTGCGTTTGTTTTGTCAACGTTTGTTGGTTTTATTGTTGCTACTGTTTGCTGCCTTTGTTAATCTAATTTACTGCCTGCAACTTCGTCTTCTCAGCTTCTGTTTTTTGGTTTTATACCCGGCACTCGTAGATCACAAGGGTATATTGTTTTTACTGGAGAATTTGTAAGGAAATAAAAACAAAAAATTAAGGAAATATTCAAAGCCAGATTAGCTATAAATATACATATTTTTCGAATTGTAAAGAAACCATTTATTTTACTTATATCCCAACCAGATCTTTGAATATACCTATCAAAAAATACATTTTTGAACTTTGTAACCCAACGCCCGTAAGTATGCAACGCTTTATTTAAAACTAAAACCCGGGTATTTTATGGTCGACCTAAGTCTTCTTATTTATTTTTATTATTTCTCTTTTTTTTCGGTTTTTGTTTGGTGGATTGCAGAGGGGCCACGCATTATGATGGAGGAACATTCTAATTAACTTTTGTTTTAGCCCAACTTGAGTGGAGTGGCTTGCCTTTTTGCAAGTCAGAATAGGCGGAGAGGAGGCCATGGTCTTGTATCTAGCGGATACGAGACAAAGACCGGCGAGCATATACTCGTCCTCGTACTCGTACTCGTACTTATTTATGAACTTGTGCCCCGTGCAGTAAAATTAACATTGACAAAGGCAACAACAACAATGGCTGAGAAGGACCTTTATTTTCTGCCTCTCTCTCTCTCGCTTGGCCTGGGACAGGCAATTAAATTCCCTTTGTGGGCGTGTGTTTATTGTTTTTCGGTATATTTCCTCCTTATGTATAATATTTTTTACATTTCTGAGTTTTTTCATGTTTTTTGTTGTTGCTGCTGTGTCATTTATTTGGGCGCTCTTCCGTCGCATCTCGCTTTTGTTTGAGTTTGGGCTTATTTGACAATTTTATTCTCCTTTTTTTTTGGGGGAATCTCTTCTTTTTTGTATTTTTTTTGTCTGTTTTAATTCAACTTTGTTTGCACATAATTTTTCGGAAGCAAGCGTCAGAAAGCAAACAAATGCATGAATAAATACACACGCACACACATACACACAGGCGAAATGACAATGAATGCGAATGAGTGAATTGTTGCTGTTCATATGGCTGCTGCTTTTATTGTTGACTTTTTGTGTTGAAAAATGTAAAAGTCAAACAATAACCACCATCCTCGCACAACATTTATTTCCTTTGATTTGATTTGCTTAGCGCGTTGAGTGGCAGGCAAAATCAGGAGCATGACTATTGAAGTTTAATGATTGATTATAGACTTTGGCCCAGTTAACAGCAAATAGAAGCAAAATCAAAGTGGAAATTGAGGAATATCATAATTTGGGGTTACTTCGAATGGGAGAATGCCCTTAAAGGGACTTGAAAGGGTGAGTATATGGCTTAGAATATAAATAAAATGTTATAGAAGTCTTCTTAGATTCCTGATTACTATTCTGGTATTTGTTTATGATTTTAGGAAGTATCTACAACTATTCTTTGATAATATGTTTAAACATATTTAACTATAAAATAGCAAAATACATTTCAAAGTTAATTATTTCTATTTTACTACGAATTTTAATCAGTAAACTGAATGCATATGCCTTGAATTTGTAGAGTAAAACCAAATACCAATAAGCTTTCCATGCAAACAAAGATGAGTCAATATAAAATATATTCACTAGATAAATAATTCTCTGTTATTCCAGGGAAATAATTTGGCATTACTTTAAATGAAAATCACTTTGATTGATTTACTTTGCGAAAAATTAATAATATAAATCTTTAAAGTGTTGAACAAATAAATAGAAAACTAATTTAAAAACAAAAATCACTTTACTCCCATTAAGATTATAATTTGATATTCAAAACTTGCTTGTGCCCAAGCAAGGATATCATTTTAAAATTCCTATTCGTAAAAGTTAATCCTAGGAAAAATGTAGCAAAGCGGCCAAACAAGCAAAGCCATTTTCCAAACGACATACCAAGTCAATTTTCGACTCAATTTCAGCGAGTTTATCATGGGATAATTCCGCTTAAATATTCAAAATGATTTCCCAGCCATTCCCCGCTCCTCTCTCTCCCTCTCTTCGTTTACCATATCCCGCTTTTGGCCATAGAGAAGCATCAGCGCAAAGTTATCCTCTGGGTAAGCTCTTTGCATCGACTACTTCAAAGTTACAATCTCTGGCCTTTGATTTGTGCACAAATAACCATAAACAAATTACAAATTAATAACATACTTCACTGCTTAGTGGCAGACAGGGTCACAGTCTCTGTGTGTGTGTGTTGTGTAAGTGTGTGTGTGTGTGTGTGAGGGAAAGAAGGAGAGGGCCAGCTAGGACCATAACTTGGAGCTATCAAATGTGGCCGATGAGAAACGGCTGAGATAAGAGCAGCACTCGAAGAAAAATATTAAATATAAATAATATAATATACCATTGTATTATTTTTGTACCTTATATATTTTTAAATAGAATTAAATTAATTTATTTAATAATAAAACTTTTACATAATTAGAAAAGTAAATAAAAAAGGCTTTCATTTGATTTCCAAACTTCTGCCATAAATCAAAGAGGTTTTATAAGCGAAATAAAAATAATTGTGCTATATCAGGAACCCAATTATTGGTTACATTAATAAATTTATATTTTTAAGCGCTCTAAATAAACTTAAAAATTTATAAATTGCACTAAAAATGTGATTTATTTTCAAAATCTTAATTTCATTAATAAACAGACACCAAATTATAGATTTCTTATGGAAAACTCATATTTATTTCGCAAGTGCATTAAGAGTAGAGTCCTGGACCAGGACCAAAAACCCAGGCCATGGTCGAAAGATGACAGAGGAGAAGGAAAAAGATGAGATGAGCACAAGGAGGACAACAGAATGCGGTATAAATTTACATATTTTATTGAAAATTGAATAGCGCCAAGCAGCAGTGGCAGCCACCAGCCACCCGTACCCCCCGTACAACACCAAAAATAACAAAGTTAACAAAATCCAGAAGAGCATTTCCCTACCCAACCCCACCTCGAAACCCCTCGAAGTCGGGGATCCCCCAAAGAACAAAAAGCAGCATGCAGAAAAGAATGAAACTTTTAATACGAAAGAAGCATTCAATAGAAGGGAGCGGCGAGCACAATAATAACAATAAGAACAACTCTGCGGCGGGGATGGATTTCAGAGGGGGCGGAACATGGCTGGATAGAGCGGAACCATAGCTAGATGAAAATATGACAGTAAGTTATATGCCAAAGCCAAAGTCGAGAGCATGAACCAGGAGCGGAAATGGCAACAGCAGTAACAGAAACAGTGCCAGAGACAGGAGTATCGGCCAAAAGGAAAAATAAAGAAAAACAGATATCGAACGATGGTGAGCGAAATATTTGCAAAAAGCTAAAAAACAGAAACATTTTCAACACCGAATGGTATATTTTCCTGCAAAGTTAAAAAGGGTTTTTCAGGTAAAAATGATGGGTGTAATAATGTTTTTGGGTTTAGAGGGTTTATTAATTTTAAATGAGTTTTATAATAGCTTTACTCACCGAATTCACAATTTTTTAATTGTTATTTAAATGCAGTAATTAAATTCAATTTAATAATAAAAATAAACTTGTACTTAATAGATTATAATACTAATTTTTTATCATAAGATCTAGTCACTAATATAGTTTATTTTAAATTAAACAGTTTTAAAGAGGAATATTAAACTTTAAACCCCCAAAAGCCATCAAATAACTAATAATACCCACTGGCCAGGGCATCAGAACATTGCAATTTGTTGTGGGGGAAAATGGGCGGCTTGGTGGCTTTTTGGGGGCGTGGCAGTGGTGAGATTCCAGTTGGAAAAGTGCTGCTGATTCCAATTCTAGAGCGTATTCTGCGCTTGGCCTCGCTTACACGGAGATTCATTTCAAATCAATACACATAAAGAATAAAAGGTAGCAAAACCGCTGAACCCACACCCACACACACACACACACACACACACACACACAATTCAAGCTGGTGAGGGTGTGTGGGAAAATGGTGTGGAAAATCGGGTTGGGAAATAAGCTGCTCTGTATGTATGTATATACCAGAGAGAGAGAGAGAGAGAGTGCTTTCCCACTGCATCGCATAATTTAGCCCCAACCGACTGGAGCGTCCTCCAGAAATCCTGCATTCAATTTGGGGCATCTATCTCAGGTGTCGAAACAATGTGAGGTATTTGCCAGGTGCCAGGGAGAGCCGTCATAAACTTGGCTTATGCATGCGGAATCGAAAATACGGCTCTCTGATCGAAGTAATCCGATGATTTGAATTCAGCCAGTTGATGGCTGGGACAACAGCTTATTTAGCATAACTACATAAATTTCGCAGATATTCAATGCATTTGCATTTTATACACCCATATATGTACATACATATATAGGTTCCATAAGATAAAGTTTTCAACTCTCACTTCATTTTTAGTTATTTAAGGAATAAATCAATTTAAATGACATTAAAAAAAACCCCTCACTTATTTCACCCATTTCGAAATCCTTTAACCAAAACTGACAGCTATAAAACATTCGCCGCACAAGCTCTGATTCTGCAAAATTCCTGAAAACTTTTTGGCCCCCAGGAAAGCAAAACACGAAAATCCCTTTAATATGCCGGATCAACCGTATATTTGTATTTTCTTTTTTTTTGTTGCAGCTATAAAACAACAATGTTATTTCAGGTATGTCTGCTATGACACCTGGGCCATGGAAACCGACCGAAACCGGCAGCCAGATAGATAGCTCATACGCCGCGTTGGTCGCAACTCCCCACTCTGCTGGGATGTGAATTAATTAGCTTTATTCCGCAAGTCTTGCCGCTCTCAGCTTTACTTATCGATCTGCAAGGGGAGGATAAGGAAGAAAGGTTTAAAGCTGCCACAAAATCTCCATTCTCTCAGGGCAAGGGTTCGGGTTTGGGTCTTAATGAAAACTCAGGATGGAACAACAACCACGCAACACACACATTTACACGAGGCGAAAATTATTAATTAAGTTTTTAAAATTATTATTAATCGTAAAAATCGTATGTGTAAGTACAAGGGTTCGATAAAAATTCGGAAACCCTTTCTTTCACAAGTAAGGTCTTTATAAAAATATTTTCCTTATGATTGATTTTAATATTTAAAATATATTTAAGTTACACAAAGCGTAAATTCTACCTAAATATATTTTATAGATTTTTTAAGCTTATATTGTATATTTTTATGCCTCTTAAATAAGTAATTTAATCAACTTGCATTTATTATGTTTAAACTTTTAAAAATCATCATTACAACCCTACTTTTCTCATTGTGTCATACCAGCAAATCATTTAAAATTGTACAGACACGTGCCACGCCCCCGCTGCCTCTAACCTGCACCCACATACACACACACACACGCCCGAGCTAGGAAGAAGCAGCAGGAGCAGCCGCAAAAGCTGAAGCTAAAATTGTTGCTAAAAAGAAGCGTAAAAATGCAGCGTACGTGCAAAATCTACCGCAAGTGGGGGGCTGCAAGAGGGGGCGAGTGCAAAAAGGTGGGCGTGGCTGCTGCTGCTGCTGCTGCTCCTGGCTGGGGAGCAAGTCGCTGCGGCGGTAAGTCATGTTGCCCCGATGGAAAGCCAACAAACCTTGGCTCAAAGTTTTCAATGCTCGCGTACCGAAAACAAAAGATTTTTTATTGAATTTTGAAATGTTGCGCTGAGGTGAAATCCCTCTTGTTCCCCCCTTGTGTTCACCTGACAGCCAGCCCCTGCGAGCCACATTTCAATGGGGGGGAAAGTGGGGAGAGTATACACAGGATACACAGACGTGTGAGTGAAAAAGCCGCGGGTGTCACGCTGCATTTGCCGCGAGGAGCGGCAAGAAGCATGCAGCGAGCAGAATCCAGAGCCAAGGTGTGCAGCTCGAGGCGGAGGCGGACAAAGGAGACTCAAGGCAAGCCGGCACGTCCTCAGGGTAGGGACGTACACCTTAAGAAATATTTTTAAATATTTTATTTATAAAGTAAAGGGAAATTCTGTGATCATAGAAAAGATTTTGCTGATATCTAAGGTTTACAAGTATATTTTAATAATATTATTAAATTGGTTTTTAATGTCTATGTCATTCTAATTACTTTTTTGATTATTTACATTTTTAGTAGATAATTCCAATATTAAATATAGTTTCGATATTATTATTAATATTATTCTCACTGCAAAATATGAGCTGCTCCATTCGGTCTTTCAGATTTTTCCCATTGACAGTGCGATCAAAGTTTAGCGTGGATATTTTAAAGTTTGTCAAAAGCGTTTGCAATAAATAAATGTGGCTGACTAAAGACTGCAGCCTTAAATGTCTTGGGGAAAGTGCAGGAGCAAAGGGGGGAAAGGAAGCCACCATACAAGGCATGCTGCGGCTGTGAAACATTTGAAATCGCTTTTGGGTAAATAACATTTCACGGAAATGCTTTCACCTTAGGCTGGTTGACCTCTGGCACCTGTCAGTATCGGAGGTAACGAGCTGGAAGAAAACAAAGTGAAGCGAACGAAATTTAAGTCAAAGTTCAAATTAAAAGCCGATGCAAATGATGAAGAAATTTAAGGCGGCGGAAGCATTAATTCAAGAAAATCTCTTACAATAAAATTCCCAGCAAGAAATAAGTGAAGCTTAAGTTGGAATATTTTAAGAGCCA
This sequence comes from Drosophila baimaii, assembly GCA_018874675.1. Classification (NCBI taxonomy): domain Eukaryota; kingdom Metazoa; phylum Arthropoda; class Insecta; order Diptera; family Drosophilidae; genus Drosophila; species Drosophila baimaii. The sequence goes on along the minus strand of JAEIIU010055532.1, from coordinate 33,250 downwards.
GAATACTGTATAATTTATTAATAATATTCAAACGTAAAATTAGAAAAATACAGAAGTAATATTTATACATTTATTATTAATTTAAACAGACAACGAATGAACTTTCTACAATATTTATTTATATATTTATGAAGAGAATACCCGAAAATATATGAAAATACTTACATTTACATAAACAAGCTTATATAAAGCTGTATTCCTTTATGTTTACTAGAACTTTATTATATTTAGATCTGGAAAAAGTGTATCTTAAATATTATATTTTTTAAAATTATAGTGAAAGCATTAGCTTATAAAACCATAAACTGTATTTAAAGACATCCTTCTGGATGTCATTCCAAGAGCTCTTATAAAAAGAGTTCATAGTTTATTTCGGCGACAAAGTCTTCACAAAAAAGCGTAAACCAAATCAGGACACAAGTTTTTGCCTCCTTTAACCAAATAAATGACCAAGAAATGTCCTGACGAATGAATTGATTAGCTTCGAGTATAATTCGAGACTTCTTTTCATGGCAAACCCACTACTCAGTCACAATTAAGCCTTTACTCAATTCCCTCTGACCCACCACCTCCCAGTCTCTCTGTGATTACATAAATGCCAACGAAAAAAAGGAGTCCCCTTCTTGAAATGCGAGTGGTGGTGGTGGTTAGGAGGATCCTTTTTTGATTATGATTGGGCGACACATACTGGCCAGCCGGACTCAATAAGGCTAAAAGCCAAACGAGGAGGCCACGAGGTCCTTGGGTATTAGGCTAATTGCCGGCCAAACCTGAAAAGATATCCGGACCGAGATTGAATCTGTGGAGTGGATGCAACTCCTCGGCTCATGTCAATGCCAAGCCAAGTTTAATCAACGTTCCACAGACTTTTTTTTCGTCGTTCACTCAGTGAGGTTTCAGGTTTTTGTTTTTTTTTTTTTTGGCATTCTTTAGACCCTGTAGTTTTGGGGTACACTTTCTTTCTTCAGAGAGAGAGAGAGATTTATATATAATTTATAAAAATGATTAATGAAAGATTTCAGAGAAGATTATTTTGAATTCAAGAAGATTAAGAACATTATAATGAATCTGTTAATAATGAAAATAGCAGAACATATTAAAGATTAGTGAGGCCTGTTAGGTATATGATCTCCGCCTTAATTATTATAATTAAACCACATAACATATTTATTTAGTAAACCTTCTATGCAAATCTTTTAGGGTATTAACCGCATCGTTCTTTTCGTTAACTTTTTATGTAGTTTATTTATATATATTTTTTGGTTTTTTTTTTGTATATGTGCAGCCTGATGTTGGCAAATTAATTCAGGAAATTCAATAAAAACAAGCACCGAAACATGGCAAACAAAACTCGTCGAGTCGTCGAGAATTTGCCCTCAATGCTCGCAGCTCCATGCAATCAAAGAGTGCATAGATAAATCACCCGGCTAAATCCGGAGGGGTTCTCCATAGGTTTTTCCCGGGTATGGGGAGGAGTGGTTCTGGGGATCCGGATGCCGACGCTGGGTGGCAGCGGCGGGTTAAAAAACACGGCCAAAATGTCAATGCAAATTTAATGGCTGACAATTTATATGCATGCCAAGTGACTTTTGGCCAACTACTGAACTTTGTGTGAATGCGAAAGCAGCAGCCAGGGAACTGGGGACAGTTTGGAGCATTCAAGTGGAGAGTGGAGTGGCGCAAAAAGCTGGATGGGATTGGGATTGGAAATGGGACTGGGAATGGGAATGGGAATGGGATGCGATGGCTAGAAAAAAAAAGTTCCGAAGGTGCCAAGTGGCTGTCAAACTTTTGCCACGCGGAGGAACGGAAACGGAAACGGAATTTTCGCCCAAATCGAATCGAATGGAATCGAAATGCGAAATCGAATGAAATTCCTCGTTTGTCCTTGTTGCCGCGGCTCATAAATTAAGGCGAAAGGCAAAAGGCGAAAGGCAAAAGGCAAAAGGCACGGCACGGCCAGGCAAACGCAACGCAATGCCCTCCAATTCGTCCTGCATCCGCCCCGCAACATTAACGCTTTATTTATGCCGCCGCTGCCGACATTTAAAATGCATTTCTTGTGACCAGGTTCGGCCCCAAAGATGGCACACGAATGGCCAAGAGAAATGGCCAAAAAGCCACGGATAAACAGAGTCGGCGGCGATGGTGGTAAAACAAAAAAAAATAAAAAGGATAAAGAGCTACCAGAGGCTGCAAAAATAACTTTAAGACACATGTATTTATAAGGCAACTGGGCAACTTTATGGCGACGCATCGGGCGCATAAATACGAGAAGGTGTCCACGTGACTTGAGGAGTCATCAGGGGCGTAACTCCAGAGATGTGCCCCAGAGCAAAGGCCGTTAAGCACTCCCAAAACTAGGTCAGCCATTAAAAAACAGCAGAAAGAAACACAAAATTATTTAAGCTTAAATTGGGACCTTTTTTTTGGTAGTTTATACATAAGTATCTATAAAAAATGTATTAATTTTAGCTCCTATATGCGAATATACTCTTTTCTTACATAAATATTACCCATAGTTTTAATGAGTAAAATATTAAAGTAAGTTGTTCTCAAAACTTAAAATTATAATTAAAATGGAGTCCTTAAGTACTCGATTTCATGAATCTTTATAAGGAAAATTAAGTCCCTGTGATGGGGGTAACCAAAAATGAAGCGATAACTTGCGGGAGTCCTTTGGGAGAAAGGTAAACAACGGGGAGGATGATGAGGGTTAAAGGCTACAACTCTTAAGGTGATGATGTGGCTTAACAGAGAAGGGGTTACAATAGGGTGAGTGGGGTTAGCTAATGAAGTTTAAACAGGGACAAACAAAATTGATAAGAAAGATAATTTGTGGAGACACTTTCCAGTTTCCACATGATAATTAGGTAAATAAAAGGCCACAAAAAATATATTTAAATAAGTTAAATATGAATTTAATAAAGCAGATTTAAAAGGAAGAAAATACTTATATATCTTTAACAAAGTAAATCCCCGAGGACCAGGAGACGGCTAAGAAGACGACATCCAGGAGACCTATGGATAAGAGGGCGACATAGAACGCGAATCCTTCCCCAGTAATTGATCTGTCATTTGTCGCTTATTATAAGGATTTCATATTTTTTTTCAGTTTCTGTTCTGTTAACTGGTTTTTGATTTTTTCTATTACTAAACCATACATTTTATAACCATTTTATTGGTTGATTAATGTAAAAATAAAAATATGTTAAACTAAGAAACAAAGTAAAAACTATTTTCCTTTTAATTTAATATCAAAGATATATATAATTATAATATAAAATCCATAAATAATAGGTATTATTTAATATCCAAGACAATGAACATCCGTTGCCAATTTACCTCAATAAATAAATGTCACATTTGTTAAATAATACATACACACTTAGAAACCCACAGAACCCAAATATATTTTGACATCTGTATCTGCTGGTTCTGTATTACTCCCCCTT
>JAEIIU010055532.1:0-29766 GCA_018874675.1 Drosophila baimaii | reverse complement strand
CTCGAACCAATGTTGTGGCCAAATCCCCTCGGTTGTTATCAATCAACCGCATACAAGACACTCACAAGTGGTCAATAAATTATTAATTAAGTTGAAAATCAAACAAGCAAACGGCAATCCTCATGATTGATGGCTAATTGGGCAGAGGAGTCGACGGGCGGAAGGGGGGTACCAAATCCATCATGCGACCTGTCGCCAAAATTTAAGCAATCGGAAGTCAATAAGGGCCCACTGTGCCACTTCGCTTGCTCTTCTGGCCTGGACATCATTTGGTCTACGAAATTCATTCGGTTTTGGCCGTTTTGCAATGTGCATCGTAACAAAAGTCGCTTGTTTTTGGCCAACAGCAGCAGCACCAGCAGCAGTGGCAAGAAAAACCCCACAAACCGCAAGAAGTTGGCCAGCCCGAAGGGTTTTTTTTTCCAGTTGTGAACAACGTTATGCACTTAGAGGCGAAAGAAACATGGGAAAAATAACCGAACAAAAAGCAAATATAGTTAAGTAAAAAAGGGTAGGAATGGGTTATATGATTATAACGACTGAAGGATACCTTAACTGGGTTTAAGTTAAATTAAATAATTAGTAAAAGTTCTCCTTTTTAATCCTAATAAATACCTATTTAAAAGAAAACATTTATTAGCTTTAACTAGGTGATAACTACTTTGTAGTAAGTGACTTCTGATAGCTCAATATATACTATATACTATACACTTTAATCATAATCCCCCTGAAGCGCCAACTACCTCTTACCAAACGCAATACACCGAGACGAAAATCTAGTATAGAGTGGACAAAAAACGGTCGACAAAGTTGGCAAATCAGCCACAAACTGCAACTCCAAGCCGGCGAAGGGCGCGGAGAGCGTGGATAAAAGGCTTCGGCGTCTCGAGGCGAGGCCAGTAGACGGCGACAAGCGGGCGTGGCAGCCGCACTAGAAATTCCAGAGATTACAGACAAGGAGCTGAGCGAGAGAGAACGAGGAAGGAGCACCAGCACCAGCAGTGCCAGTCAGGATTCTAGTCGTGGCCATGTGGCCAACGTGGCAAGTGATAACGCTGCTGGGGCTTCTGGCCGGGGCTTTGGGTCTCCACTCGACGCCGGACAGGGCCATGGCCATAAGCTCGTTGCTGCTTGGCCAGGACTTTGAGGATTTTCTGCCGTATTACGGCCAGAAGGAGGAGCAGGTAAGAAAACCGAAGCATTTGAATAAAATATGTCTTAAGGTGTTCCAAGAATCTGGGACTAGGACTTACTGAGTCTTGAAAGAAAGAGTTAAAGATATAAAACCCTATTCCAGGAACCCGATCAGCTGGTGGCCGCCTCCAAGCACGACGAGCACTCCGAGCACTCGGAGGGCGGCGAGGAGGAATCCGGCGAGGAGCATCACAGCGAGCACTTCAAGAAGCACGGCGGCAAGAGCAAGAAGGGCCACAAGCACGACGAGCACTCGGAGAAGGGCGAGAAGGGCCACCACGACAAGGAGGGCAAGAAGGGTGAGCATGGCGAGGAGGAGGGTCACGAGAAGAAGCACAAGCACTCCGAGTCGCATCACAAAAAGAAGAAGAAGGGCTCCAAGGGCGAGAAGGGCAGCGAATTCGAGGATCATGGCTCCTACAAGAAGGGTCACTCCATCAAGGGCAAGCACAACGTGCACAAGCTGGACGAGAACAAGAAGGAGAAGAAGTTCTATGACGAGGATCACGATGAGGGTGGCGAGGAGAAGCACGGCGGCTTCGAGGAGGGCAAGAAGCACAAGAAGGGCAGCAGCTTCAAGAAGGGCCACCACAAGAAGGGCGGTCACGAGGAGCACCATGGCAAGAAGGGGCACAGCAAGAAGGGGCACAAGAAGAAGGGCCACAAGGGGCACAAGAAGAAGCACGAGGAGGCCAAGAAGTGGGGCCACAAGAAGGAGCACGGCAAGAAGGGCGGCGAGGAGCACAAGAAGAAGTGGCACAAGTCCCACAAGCAGGGCAGCGAACACGACCATGGACACCATTGAATAGGACCCTCCTCCTCTCTTCGATATTCCCTATTTTTATGTGGTTTTCTTTTTTTTAAGCATTAAAAACGGATAATTCAGACCCAACCAAGTATAAGGGGTGTTAAAGATATCACTGGGGATTTGAAATCTACTCAAGGGGTGTCTAAAAGTATGCTACAAAATGTTATTTTCGTAAAAATAGACAATTTAACACTACTACAGAAATCACTGGGGGCTTAAAATCCATTTAAAAAGTGTCTAAAAGAATGCTACAAAATGTTACTTCCTAAAGAACAAAATTTGCACTGACGTTAGTACCTCACACATTTTATTGCATACTTTTAGACAGCTTTTCTAGCGATTTCGAATGCGTAGTAACTTTTATGGCAGACCCGTATATCTTTTAGCTTGTATTATAAAATCGAAGATACCATCTGACACCGATTTTAGGAGTTCCTTAATACGATGTCTCACTTTAGGGTTCCCCTATGATATTTCCAAGATATATTCAGGTCACCAATCCCATATAGATTAACATGTCTAATGCACACAAAGCACCTGAGAGGCTCTCTCGCTCTCTAGTCGTAGTTATCTTTAAATTACCTTCCAAAAGCCCCCCAAATATTACTCTGCATCTGCTTAGTAAGAGATTACGCTGCACACATTCCCAGGCGGACGGACGGGCAGGCGGCAGGCAGATGGAGCTCTGGAGCACAGATTAAAGAAAACATAATTACAGAGAGAATCGGAGCCAAGTTCTCGGGGTTCGGAGATCAATTGGCGCTGTTGGCCCCCGCCGACCCCTTTGGAAACACACCTGCAGTGGACTAATTGCCAAAACGGTAAGTGAAATATGAATATGCCGGAGACGGAGACGGAGATGGTGACGCAGAAGGGCCGGGCAGGACCAACCTGCCGTGTCAAAGGTTAATTACGCATACTGCAGGTCCTGTCCCAACACGCACACACACACACTCACACGCCACAGACACTACGTGGCACACAGATTTATCCACACACACACACACACATGAGAGTCAGCTTAAGCCATTTCCGGTTCGATTTTAGCCAAAATCTTGTCCATTTTCCAGCCTAAGCAAACAAAACGGAAACTGGCTTAGTCGAACGGAGGAGAAGGATAAGGGATAAGGGTGGAGGGGCATAGGATCCGGCAAGGACAAGCAGCTTTGTTTGGATTCATATGCTAATCCCTCAGACCAGCGTCATAAATCATTTTCAACCAACTGGAGAATAGTCGGCGACCCGGGGAAGGGGCTCGGCCGGACAATCGAGGTCGGGGTTAAGTAAAGTTCGTCTGGGCCTAAAAGCCTTTGCCACGGCCGAGATGCCCTCCAAGCCGGAGTCTGTCTGTGGGTTTTGCCTAGAGAGAGATATCCCCGAAGCCGTGCCAAGGAATAAATAGTTTTCGAAAAAACACACACAATTTAAGGCCCTAAGCCCTGGGCTGTGAAAATAAAGAATTTAATTCACAAGCTAAATCCCTTTTTTAGCCTAGATATATATAATTGAATAATAAAGAATTTTATTCACAAGATGAAGCCTTTTTTAGCCTAGATATATATAATTGAATAAGGTATGGGTGATATTTTTTAAAGCATTTATATTTCTTTTAAAATAAAGAATTTTATATGTAACATTTATTAGTTAAAAATATAGCCTAAGACCCTGATTGTTTTTAAAGTATTTCCACCTTGTTTTCCCTAAACTTTATTTTATTTTTCATTCTTTTCAATGTTTTTTTTCTTTTCTCTTTCAGTGATAAGTTATACTGCATTCTGTGGATAGAAGAGTGCAGTGGAATAGTATGTGTATTCCAGATCCTTGGGGATCTGCAATGCCTGCAATGCCACAGCAGCCAAAATGCAAGGACCAAACAACCTTTGCATGAATATATCAGCAGCTGTAGGCTCTGTCCTGAAAGAAGATGCATCTTGGACTGAAAAAGCCAGTAGGTTACCGCCTCAGTCTTTTGTATCTGAGCTCCGGATGGGTTTTGCGGCTGTAAGGTGAACAGTCAACAGATGAAATTCTACTCCTGCAACTGCAACTGCACAGAAAAAATGGTATGGGATTTACAGGAAATGTAAGAAAGGATTTGAAAACCATGTCAATATGCTTAGAGAATTGAAGTAGAAAATAAAAACTTAAATTGATATTTATCACCTCATTCAAACCAAAAATCTCCCCACCTAAAACCTATTTAAAAATACATTTTAAGACCTAGAAAATCCTTAATTCCAAGTCCCAAATCCCCCTTTTAATTCTGCCAGTGGATATATACACACGTGAGTGTGTGTGCGTATTTGCAGCTTCTCTTATTGTTTTTGGAAAATTGCCTGAGCAGCAGAAGCAACAAGAATCCCACATGGCCACTGGGCAAATGCATTAACGAAAGTGGCTGAGAGTGCAACACAAGGGGGCACAGAGCAGAGGGGGCAGGATGGAGGAAGGCTCCGCAGGAGCGGAAGGATACGAAGCGTTGCCGTGTGGCCTGGTGTATCAGCACTAAGAGATCATAATTCACACAAGTCGGCTAATAATTCAGTTAAGTTGAAATGCGCAGCACACAAGTTGCACAGTTGCCACAGCCCAAAGAGAGGGGAGGTGGGGGTGTTGGGGGGGGGCCGTATATCTGGATATCTGAGCACCGAACAGGCGGGGTCACAGGGGTTAAGTACCATACACACACACACTTACACCCGCTGGGGAGCCATTCGAAAGTGCGAGAGAGTTGGCAAGAAGCTCTCCAATTTGCGTTTATAGTTTTAGTTTGTGAACTTTAGTTTTTTGGTGCTTCCGAAAAAAAAACAAATAAAGAATTAGGAAAACCATAAAATGAGAGCCAATATAAAGTATACTTCTATTAATTGTAATTAGAATTTATGGAGCTGGTATTAAAGCTTCACATAAATAAGTTTATATTTTAAACATGAAGTAAAAGAACACTAATATAATAATAATATTTAAAGAATCTATTTGGCTTACGCATAGTTTATGTTTTTTTTTGTGTAATTTTTTTGTGTAATTTTTCACTATCTTTTGCAACTTTTCCTGCTGCAGTTTTAAGGGATTTTCAATGTTCTTGCAAATTAGTTTCCAGCCTGACTTTATGGGTGTTTGAGGAGAGCATGTGAAAAAGTTTACTGCCAACGGGTAGCCAAAGGCTTGGAGCCTTGTGCTCTCTTTTTCCATTTGGTCCTGTGTGGTCCTGGGAGCCTTCGTTTTTCATGGCTCTTGTGTTTGGTTTCTTTGCTGTTGTTGCTAAATCTTGGCTTTGTTTGTTGTGGTAAAGTGCAGCAGGACTTTTCTGGCCCAGAGGCTTAAAAACTCACACAAGGGGTAAATGATTTGCGAAAATTCCTTAGTTTTTAGAAATGTTTAAAGGACTTGACTTATTATTTAATGTTTAAAAGGTAGCTTGTCTTTGATTAAATAAATTAATAAGGCTTTAAAACAATGATAGAGCTGGAAACTTACCAGCAGCAACCAGGATTTAATTGCAAGAGGGTTTGGCCATGCATCTGCTGCTTGCGGACAATTAGGACAGCTCGTAAATATGCCAGAATGCGCTCGGATGCATCAATGAATGTGTCAATGATTAGGCACGCCGGAATAGTGGAGGACAAAGGATGCGCGCTGCCCACGATGATGATGGCGCCCATCGAAATGTTGCACTTGGCAAGGCTTCGATGGCGCCTAATGCAACTGCAACGTAATGGCAGGGAGCAGCAGTCAGCAGGACGATGCAGCAGGACTGCAGGCCATAATCAAGCGAATGGAAGCGAAGGCCGACGACTGGCGTGGCCGAAAGATGCACTGGAAAAAAATAAAAGAGAGTTTGTGGAAATAATATTTAACGTTTAATGTAATTCAAATATAAACAGGAAATATTATGGATTATTTCCTTTAAGAAAATAAAATGAAATCTAAATATGTTGGTAACTTACGGGGTAATTTGTACTAAATATTTCGAGAGACTGCTTCCAAGTATTTTATTTTTAATTAATAACCATAATTATAGATATACTGTGAACTAATTTTCGATAAAAACATATAAACTGATAAGAACATATGTATACATATACATATATGTATATAAAATGTTCCTTTAAATAGATAAGTACATGCACATGTTGATAAGAAACACCTTTTATCAGCTTGATAAGAAAAGAAAACACCTTTCTTACACCAAGCAAAAAAAAAATATATGGAACTGGGAATTATCAACTGATTATATGCATATATAAATTTTAAATAAATTCAAATTGGATTAGTGACCTTGTAATTTTCATAAGATCGGCCTAATTATTTATAAACACCACTATGGTGTTTTGATCGAGCACACAGATCGTTGTAAGCGAGGCATCTTCGTACAGCCTGTTTCGGCCAACGGTCTCATCAGCGAAGTTCCGCTTACGAATCGATCTCCGCACTTTTTGAAATAAAGATTTCTAGCTTATTGCACCTCCATTTTTTCCCAGTGCACTTGCCCTCACACCCGATTAAAGACAGACACACGGATGGGGGGGCCATTGCAGTCAATTTATTGTGACCAATATAACGCCCGGACAGACTCGGATAGCCGGGAAAGCTCCTGTTCCGGCCGAGTGGGTGAAGGGGGGCTTGGGCCACCCAGCGAGGGGGCAGTGGGGGGGGGTGGCAACTCACTGGGTGCATGTAAATTGAAAATTATGGCAATGCGCAACAAGATTAGCCAGTGGTGTGCCGTCGGTTCCGAACCTTCGACCGGGCAGGCGTTCCCTAACAAGACCCAAATGAATTTATCGAGATGAAGAGAGAGCCACGGAGAGTGGAAGAGAGATAGAGCTACACGCGAGTTGCACAAACATAAACTAAATGAATGCCCCATGGCAGCCAAATGAAGTTATGACTTAATGTATACAGTTATCCATATAAAGAAGGCGAATGGTAATGGAGGTGGAGGTGGTGGGGCCCGGAGCCCTCGGCCTCTGTCCAAATATCTATGCACGAAAATAAAGTTATAGCGCATTTTGGCCAGATGATATGCGCAGATATTTCACCGAAAAAGTTAGCTAAGCGCAAAGATAATAGCCAAGAAAAATACACCAAATTAGCAAATGCAGTTTGTTAGTAATAAAATATTATATTAAGCTTGAAGTAAAATAAAAACTATATTTACACTCAATAAAATAAAGTGTGGCACAACCAGAAAACCTTTCTCCCATGCAAAACGAATAAATGTCACACGTAATGTCTAATTTTTCTGGCACAGATTTCCATGCATAATTCCCCCCAACTAACATGTAAAGGATTTTTAACCAGGACACCACTTACATACACCCACTGAGAAAATCCCATGAAGTGGCTGGGAAAATGGCTATGTGTGTGTCGGTGGTGTTGTTGGTGTGTTGCACGCGGGGCTGACTGACATATCTCAGCTTCGACGTGTCAAATTCATTCCACTTTGGCGCTCTGCAGTCAGCAGCTCCACTCGAGCATTTTTCTGCGCCATTTTGACACAGAATCCAAAACACTCACACATCTGCACCAGTAGTCGTGTGGGGGAATCCCCCGCAGTTTGCCACTGAATCGCACTGCCGTGATGCTGCTGCTCCTGCCTTATTATGCAAATGTCCCGACTCGAGATGCGCTCTCTCGCCTGCCAACGTCATCGATTTATAAGTTATGCAAAAAGCAAGTGAGAGCCTGAGAATTCCGAAGAAGCCCTGCCTCCTGCCTTATCCGTATCTCTGGCATCTGAACACCAAACCAACGACTCTTTGACTGTTTGACTACTTTGTAAGCAGGGTTTTGCGCTGTAGATGCCACTTTTGCTGACTGCAATCCGAAAATTTAGTAGAATCAATCGGAGAGAGGAACTGCACAGAGGACAATAGTGCAGGGACTTTGACTGGGCATGGGTGTGTTGGCTGCTATATTAGATTAAAGTTTAAAAAACCTAAGATAACATAGGTGAATGGTGCAACCCTTAATCGAATTTGTTATCAAAAAGGGGTGACTATTTTCAATTAAAAGCATAGCCTCATTGATTACTTTGAAACATCATTATGCAGTATATTATTCCTTAAATAATGAGTGTTGTGTGTCAAGTTTACTTATAAGGAGTGCAGAGACCTTTTCGGTAATTGAATAATACAAATTATTACCCTAAAGTCGCCTTGTTTATGTATACATATATATTGCCTTGGGAATATATATGTATATATGAAGAATATGTTCTTCTTTCGTCTTTATCTCCGATTTGCTTTGAATTTCGAATACTTTTTCTCAGTATATATTTCTGCTGTATTTTCTTAGCCATACTTCCACTTTATTTTCAGTTTTTCCTTTATCTTACTCTGATTCCAATTAGAGTTTTGGTCGTATATTATTCTGATACACTTTAAAAGGGTTTAAGTATTGCGTACTGAATTAGTCAGTTTGCCGCCAATTAAATTACGAATTTAAAATGAAGCAACCGAACTTGTAAAAGATAGCTCGTCTTTTTTTTAACTTTCCGATAAGCTTATTTTAAAGTATTGTTATTATTATTATTATTAACAACATATAACCTAAATAAAGAAACGAATACCCTATAATATTTCTTTCCTCCGCTATCCCTAAAGTGTTATTATTATTATTATTAACAACAAATACCCTAGGGAATAAATATTCCTGATATGTAGAAAATAAGACCCTAAGATCTTACAAGTATTTGTAACTAAGCCCTAGATATTCATAATATAATATTTATCCAACCGAATTGAAAGTTGGTATGTGTGTAAGCCAATTTATTTGAAGAATATTGTGTATTTTTAGACCCTATAAAGAAAGAGCATCTATATAATCGCCTTGCCTAAATCATGTTGTGTTTTTGTCTCTCCCCAACTCCATGCCCATTGATTGCATCCGCAAAGGCACAAAAAGAGAGGCGAAATCGAATCGCAAACTAGAACAAAACGGCTGAGGGAAGAAAAGGTAAAAGAGGAAAAAATTTAAATCATTGGTAAATATCTTTTTACAATGCGAATTTTAATCAAAGTTTTTCCGAGCACTGAGTTTCATTTGTACTGAATGCGGGTGGCACAAAAATAAATAAACAAATTAAAGGGGGAGGCGGTAGTAAAATACCATTTTATGGCACTTTTGGGGCAACCCTCGCGCAGACAATTTACACGAATTGATTCATTTAAAATTGGATTTCAGTAAGTTTAAATATCAAACTAATAGCTTGTGTAATTAATTAATTGCACTTTTTATTCGGTGCATTTAACACTTGCGAACATACATATATTTCTGTATATGTTTCGTTATGTTGTAAGTACATGTGTTGTAATCAAACCAGATCGAAATTTAATTGACGAGGCTGTACATTTTAATTGGATGAAAAATAATATCGGAAGTTTTTATGGGTATTCACAGTATATATAATACTTTAAAATATATTTACGTAAAAATGGTATGTATTTGTATAAAAATATGTGTATGTATGTAGTTCAGTGTGAAGTTACCGTATTTTTTGGTTCTTATATGAATTGTTTTATTAATTAAGAAATGTAATATTACGCTTTTAAAATATTAGTGGCTACTACATTTATTGGGCAGAATAAGCCACGAGCCACTGAATTATGAAATGTTTTAAAGCGATAAATACATTCAAAAACTTACTTTTCACATTGTTTTTCCAAAGTTGTACCATTTTTATGTCGAAATTTTCTAGCGCGTTAAAAAAATTACAATAAGATATTGTATTTAATCAGGAGCTGTAATAATTAAAAAATATTTTCTTTATTTACATCATAATAAAACTTAAATAATAAATAAATCTATTTTTTTATTTTTTTATTTAGTTAATAATTTTAATAAAATATATCAAAAATTGAAACCTTACGATCACCCCTCGAAGTTATTCCAAACAGTGTGACCCCACTCTTACGCTCCCTGTCTCACTCTTTCATTCCTGTCTCTTTCTCCCTCCTTCTCTCAATCTGTCTTTCCCTCTCCCTCTCATTTCGATTACCGCTCGCAATCGATATCGGCTCACAACTCTCTCAACTCGAATGCAAAGCTGGAGCTTCGAAGCTCGCCGCGAAAAGCTCGCGATCGGATGGAGGCGAAATCGAAATCGAATTCACGGAGAGCTTTCGAAGTGCGAGCGTCGACGTTTTATTTCTGCGGCTCAGTCGGTTTTCGGTTTGGAGAAAAGCAGCAAGCACACACGTTAAGACACAGCAAAGTAAGCGCTCGCCCCCACCCCCTCATCACCACCACCACACACCCAGAGTTAAAGAAACACTAAACAAATAATAGTTAAAAACGGTTAATTTCGGTAAAAAGCCAAGTTCGGCAATCTTATTCGAAATTCCACCTTGAATTCGCCTCGAAAAAGTGACGAAGCAGCGATCAAAGCGGAGAGCGAAAACACGCAGAGCGCCTGCTGCATTTGTGTTAGATAATAAATGCAGCCCCAGACACGCCTACAAGTGTAGAACAAGCCCGATAAAAAAAAAACGAAAACTACCAGTATTTGAATGCAAGTCAAAAAGTGCGGTCTGCAAACGGGAAAATTTTGCGCGTGGAAAATATATTTTGCCTTGTCAGCTGACCCCGCTCCCCGTGTTCGCTCTGTCCCGCTCGCACCGGGGGTCTTGTGATCGCCGCCTGCTATTTCGAAATTCGAACTGAAGTTGTATGCTTCTTCTTCTTGCGAAGCAACCAACTATAAATCAAAAATATATTTTCCCTATAGAAAAGCAGCCCTATGATTTTATTTTTCCCCTAACCATTTTTTTTTTCATTTTGTCAGCTGACAGCAATGACAGTAGTCACAAGATCAACGTCAAAAAGCAATTGTCAAATTTCGAACTCGAATGGAGAGAGGGAGAGCAAGAAAGAGCGTAACTTCCCCCGCTCTCACTCTCTTGTTTTTTTTTTCTTTTCTTTTCTTGTTCTGATAAAATAAAACCCGCATATTTTTCGTTCAGCCAAGTAAACGAATGTTTCAATTACATTAATCATTAGTTAGCTGGTGCTTCATGCAGAGTTCTTATTGAGTTTTTATTTTATTTATTTAACGATTTAGTGAAGAGCATTACTTTTCGAACTTGCGCAAAGCTCTGTCACGTGAAACGAAAGCTCTGCTTTTAAAGTTTTACGCAGCATAATCGAAGAACGGGGGGAGTTAAAAAATCGAGAAATCACTGAAAATTAGTAGTCTAAAAGCAGTAGATCGTAAACGTTATTATAACCTTAAACCAGACAGGTAATTCTCCATAAATTGTATGGGAAAAATTGGGGGAGAGAGCGAGCGAGCACTCGCTTACACCTGTTGCTTGTCAGCTGACAAAAGGGCCAACCAGCAATTAGTGATAAGAAAATTTTCACCTTTATCTCTCCTCCTCTTCTTCGTTAGATTTTCATTTTATAATAATCTAGTTTGATTTTGATTTGTTCTTTGCAGTCGTAGAACCAGAATAAAGCAAAATGTCCAACCTCAAGCGTTTCGATGATGAGGAGCGTGAGTCCAAATATGGACGTGTCTTCGCTGTCTCTGGTCCTGGTAAGTAGTATTTATATTAACTAATAAGATATGTATAAAATATTGGTAATAATATCAATATCGACTTACTGAGTTAATTGTTCAAGTCAAGAAGTAAATATTTCTGGAGTTTTCTGTCATGGTTAAAGTTAACAGAGTATTTAAGAATGTTCTTTAGTTTTTCTCTAACCTAAAACCATTGAATTTTATAATTTAGTTTGAAAAGGCCTTTTTTAACTCAAATTAGTAAAAGAAAATAATAGAAAATGCATGTTCTTAGGTCCAAAAATATATTTTTAAGAGGGATCTAGCCTCATAAATAATATATTATTTAAATTTCTTTGAAAAACACTAAAATAGACTAACTCTTATTCAATTAAAGGTTCATATAAATGAAAATAACTTTGAATTTCTTTGTTAGTTATGGTTTAAAGTTATAATATAATAATATAGTCTGCTATATATTCCCTATCTTGAACCGAAACCCCTCTAATCCCCTTGATCACTACTTTATTCCAGTCGTCACCGCCGAGTGCATGTCGGGATCGGCTATGTACGAGTTGGTCCGCGTCGGCTACTACGAGCTGGTGGGCGAGATCATCCGTCTGGAGGGTGACATGGCCACCATTCAGGTGTACGAGGAAACCTCCGGCGTAACCGTGGGCGATCCCGTCCTGCGTACAGGCAAGCCCCTCTCCGTGGAGCTCGGCCCCGGCATCATGGGCAGCATCTTTGACGGTATCCAGCGTCCCCTGAAGGACATCAATGAGCTGACCAACTCCATCTACATCCCCAAGGGCGTGAACGTGCCCAGCTTGTCGCGTGTGGCCAGCTGGGAGTTCAACCCCTTGAACGTCAAGGTTGGCTCCCACATCACCGGCGGAGACCTGTACGGTCTGGTGCACGAGAACACCCTGGTCAAGCACAAGATGATCGTCAATCCCCGCGCCAAGGGTACCGTGCGCTACATTGCCCCCTCCGGCAACTACAAGGTCGACGATGTCGTCCTGGAGACGGAGTTCGATGGCGAGATCACCAAGCACACCATGTTGCAGGTGTGGCCCGTGCGTCAGCCCCGTCCCGTGACCGAGAAGCTGCCCGCCAACCACCCCCTGCTCACCGGACAGCGTGTCCTCGACTCGCTCTTCCCCTGCGTCCAGGGCGGCACCACCGCCATTCCCGGAGCCTTCGGTTGCGGCAAGACTGTGATCTCGCAGGCCCTGTCCAAGTACTCCAACTCCGATGTGATCATCTACGTCGGTTGCGGCGAGCGCGGTAACGAGATGTCTGAGGTACTGCGTGACTTCCCCGAGCTGTCCGTGGAGATTGACGGCGTCACCGAGTCCATCATGAAGCGTACCGCCCTGGTGGCCAACACCTCCAACATGCCTGTGGCTGCCCGTGAGGCCTCCATCTACACCGGCATCACTCTGTCCGAGTACTTCCGTGACATGGGTTACAACGTGTCCATGATGGCTGACTCCACCTCCCGATGGGCCGAGGCTCTGCGTGAGATTTCGGGTCGTCTGGCTGAGATGCCTGCCGATTCCGGCTACCCAGCCTACCTGGGCGCCCGTCTGGCCTCCTTCTACGAGCGTGCCGGTCGCGTCAAGTGCCTGGGTAACCCCGAGCGCGAGGGATCCGTGTCGATTGTCGGTGCTGTGTCGCCTCCTGGTGGTGACTTCTCCGATCCCGTGACCTCCGCCACCCTGGGTATCGTCCAGGTGTTCTGGGGTCTCGACAAGAAGCTGGCCCAGCGCAAGCACTTCCCCTCGATCAACTGGCTGATTTCGTACTCCAAGTACATGCGCGCCCTGGATGATTTCTATGACAAGAACTTCCCCGAGTTTGTGCCCCTGCGTACCAAGGTCAAGGAGATCCTGCAGGAGGAGGAGGATCTGTCTGAGATCGTGCAGCTGGTCGGCAAGGCCTCCCTGGCCGAGACCGACAAGATCACGCTTGAGGTGGCCAAGCTGCTGAAGGACGATTTCCTGCAGCAGAACTCCTACTCGTCGTACGATCGCTTCTGCCCCTTCTACAAGACCGTCGGCATGCTGAAGAACATCATCGACTTCTATGACCTGGCCCGCCACTCCGTTGAGTCGACGGCTCAGTCCGAGAACAAGATTACCTGGAACGTGATCCGTGAGGCTATGGGCAACATTATGTACCAGCTGTCGTCCATGAAGTTCAAGGTGGGTATTCACCGGGGGGGTTTTTTTGGAATGATAAACAATTTACTAACCCTTTTCATCCCCTTTTAGGACCCTGTTAAAGATGGTGAGGCCAAGATCAAGGCCGATTTCGAGCAGCTGCACGAGGACCTGCAGCAGGCCTTCAGGAATCTGGAGGACTAGAGCGACCGACCGTGTTGGTGGCCCTACTTTTACACTCTAATCTTATATTTGTTATATAGTTAACTTTTAAAAAATGAAAGCAGTCGAAAAACCAATCCCGAAAAAGCCTCCTAATCAGAAATTGCGAAAAAAAAAACAACATCCAAGACGCGCGCGCTGCCTGCATTCGTTGAAAAGAGAAAAAAAAAACAACAACAAAGTCCAACACACATACACAAATTCCACAGCTCCTTGGAGCCAGCGAGAGATGTAAACATTCCGGCCTGCGGTTGATACTTCCCTTAGCCACGCCTCCATCCGCTTCTACGCCCCTCCCAGCAAGGGCTCAGCTCCCCCAGGGCAACCACAACAGCAACAACAGCAACAAGAGCCACAACTTATGAACGTCCTTTTACGTACTTCCATTTACAACAACAACAACAACAACAGCAACAAAAGACACACAGTACACGGACACATACACACACACACACACGCACACATACATAAAAAAAAGACACAAATACAAATGCATGCATAAATAGTATTATTGTTTAATGAATGGAAATTCTTGTTTATTTGTGAAAAAGTCATGTTTTCTCCCTGTTTGTTTGTTAAATTTATGTAAATATTTAAAGTATGAAAATATTAAATGTACGAATAATAAAGTGCAACAACAAATACATTTAATGTAATTGAAAGTGAATTTCACTTGGCTCAGAAATATTTCTGGTACATTTTTATAAGCTTTTGATAAGATTTTCTTAACGGGGACCGTATAAGATATAGCTTGATGCTGTACTTAAAAACAATAATTAGTTCACACTTTTAGACATTTGTAAAGATTATATTAATGTAATTTAGATACTGTATTAATTTTATACCTGTTTTTATACCCGGTACCTACAGGGTAGAAGGGTATTATATCCTAGTATAAACCGAGAATGTTTGGAACTGACATAAGGGGCTATCTCCGACCTCATAAAGTTCAGCATCATTAGCCGAATCGATTTAGCCATGTCCGTTTGTCCGTCCGTCCGTTTGAAACAACATATATCAGGGACTATAGTATCAGAGATACCACTTCCAAATTTGGTGACAATATTATCTTCTGTTGCACGCAAATAAAGTTTTTACGCCCATTTTCAACACAATAATCAAGAAAACGTATTAATCTTCTCGTCTCCGGAATTGGGTAAATAAAAATATATGTAATAAGTATAATTGTGCGGACAATAAAATAATAAAAATAAAAAAAAAATTAAGTTCTCTGTTTTCATCCCTCTCCCACGACAGATGTTTAGTCGAGTTTCGAATCGTGGCTTTTAAATAAAATGAAACCTTATATGTTTTTAATTTCTGCGTTAATTCGAGCATACTCGAGTGTGCTTTCGTAGTTGTTTTTATTAAAGATGATCGTTATTTAGATTTCGATTTATATGAACGCCTAACATGAAGCCTAATCTTAGGTTGAAATGTTTGTAATTATTTATAAGCAGTGATGCCCGAAGTCCTGACTCGCGTATCAGTGAATTTGCACAAAAAGAAAACAACGTAACTAAGAGCTTTCAATATAATTTTTTGGCTTAATATAGCCGTTTTTAATGGGTTAACTATGAACTAACTACGAACAAACTCAAGAGAATATAAATATGGTTTAATGGTGTATTTTTACTTTAAAAAGTTCTTAGTCATACAGAGCTATACTAAAAGAAACTCATTCATTCCATTTTATGCCATTTGCTGTTATAAATTTAAAAGTAAAAATTGTATATATTCCCAACCAAAGTCATTATGTGTGACGAAAAGAAGACTTGGGTTGCTCCGCTCAAATCCGGTAACAGTGCGTGCTCCGACGAAACTCCAAGGTACTCGGAAGCTGTGCCAAGGCCGGTGAAGAAACCCAAGAGATGCACCTGTGACATCTGCAAATGCAAGCGATCTGAACCGGAATGGAGCGCCATTTGTGGGAACGCCGTCGATGCCCCTGTCGATAAGGCCCAACCTAGAACAAGTGACTCATGGGACCAGGACTCCACGTCCAAGCCAACGACCCAGTCAACGTCCGAGTCTACGTCCAAGTCAACGTCCGTGACCGAAGAGGAGGACAAGGAGGAGAACGAGGAGGAGGACGTGGAAGAGGAGGTGGCCAGCCCAGAAAAGGAGGATGCTAGCATAGACAAGGAGGATGCTAGCATAGACAAGGAGGATGCTAGCATAGACAAGTATGATGATAAAATAGACGAGAGATCAGACTCGCAGGCAGTGTACGAGAAGGTGATGGATACGCACAACTACTCTCTGGACGACAACGAAGAATTGGAGGGTCCCCACAAGGGACGAATCTTTGGTGTCTCTGGTCCCGTGGTCAATGCCGAGGAGATGTCCGGAGCAGCCATGTACGAGCTAGTCCGGGTGGGCCACTACCAGCTGGTGGGCGAGATCATTCGACTGGAGGGCGACATGGCCACCATCCAGGTGTACGAGGACACCTCGGGCGTAAGTGTCGGCGATCCGGTGTTTCAGACAGGCAAGCCGCTGTCCGTGGAACTGGGTCCCGGCATTATGGGCAGCATCTTCGATGGCATCCAGCGACCCCTGCGGACGATCAACGAGCTGACCAACTCCATTTACGTGCCCAAGGGCATCGATGTGCCCAGCTTGCCCCGGAAAATCCAATATACCTTTACGCCCGCCAAGCTCAAGGAAGAGTCCCTGATCACCGGCGGCGACATCTACGGTTCTGTCTTCGAGAACAGCATGATGCAGCACCGCCTAATGCTGCCTCCCCGCTGCCAGGGTCGCATCAAGTGGCTGGCTCCCCCGGGTGACTACTCCGTGGACGAGACGATCATAGAGACGGAGTACGACAACGAGGTCACGCAGCACAGCATGCTCCAGGTGTGGCCGGTGCGCAGGTGTCGTCCCACGGAGGACAAGTTGCCCAGCAACAGTCCGCTTCTGACCGGCCAGCGTGTCCTGGACGCCTTCTTTCCGTGTGTCCAGGGCGGCACAACGGCCATTCCGGGGGCCTTTGGCTGCGGCAAGACTGTGATCTCGCAGGCCCTGTCCAAGTACTCCAACTCGGATGTGATCATCTACGTGGGCTGCGGCGAGCGCGGCAACGAGATGTCCGAGGTGCTGCGGGACTTCCCCCAGCTGGAGGTGGAAGTCAACGGGACCATGGAGTCGATCATGAAGCGCACCGCCCTGGTGGCCAACACCTCCAACATGCCGGTGGCTGCCCGTGAGGCCTCCATTTACACGGGGATTACCCTGTCCGAGTATTTCCGCGACATGGGTTACCACGTATCGATGATGGCCGACTCCACCTCACGATGGGCGGAGGCGCTGCGTGAGATTTCGGGTCGCCTGGCCGAGATGCCGGCAGATGCAGGATATCCGGCTTACTTGGGCGCCCGTCTGGCCTCCTTTTACGAACGAGCCGGCTTGGTCAAGTGCCTGGGCAGTCCGGATCGCCAGGGATCCGTATCGATTGTGGGCGCAGTGTCGCCGCCCGGCGGTGACTTCTCCGATCCCGTGACCTCCGCCACGCTCAGTATTGTCCAGGTGTTCTGGGGCCTGGACAAGAAGCTGGCCCAGCGAAAGCACTTCCCCTCCGTGAACTGGCTGCAGTCGTACTCCAAGTACATGCGCGTGCTGGACACCTACTATGAGGAGACTAATCCCGAGTTCACACATCTGCGGGCCAAGGCCAAGCAGGTGCTGCAGGAGGAAGATGACCTGGCCGAGATCGTTCAGCTGGTGGGCAAATCCTCGCTGAACGAGGCCGACAAAATCACGCTCGAGGTGGCCAAGATGCTGAAGGATGACTTCCTGCAGCAGAACTCCTACTCGACCTACGATGCCTACTGTCCCTTCTACAAGACGGAGGGCATGCTGCGCAACATGATGGTCTTCCATGAGGCGGCTGTCCAGGCGGTGGAGAACACGGCCGGGGACGAGGCTCGCGTCACTTGGGGTCTAATAAGGACGCGGGCTGCCAGTGTTCTGTACGAGCTGTCCATGATGAAGTTCCACGATCCCAAGATGGGAAGGGCCGCCATGACGGAAGCGCTGACGAAGCTGCATGATAAAATCATCTTGACCTTCCGGGATATCGAGGAGCATGCCGGTGCTTACTAACCAAGAGAGAGATCGGGATTTGTTATAGCGGAGAAATGATTCAAATTATGTTACTTGTGGACTCCAAAATTGTATGTCTTCGGAAATATTTTGGTATTTAAATTGTAATTGAAATTGTTGTGTAAATATTTGAAGCTTTTTGGCTAATACATAAATTTAAGGCCAAGCTATTTAGAGATAAAGCTAACTATAACTAAAAATACCCTTGGGCTGATTTATTTACGTTTTGACCCGGAAAGCCATCTATATTTGTTTTGCGAAATCGATGAGATTTTATCAACGAGAAAATTAAGAGGCCACTTCACCACGCTGCGCACTGAAGTCCTATCAGTTAATCTAAATTATATTTACATTTCCCTGCGTACTATTTTCCACTATCGCCTACCATTTTCCACGCCCCTCGCGCTGAAATCAAATCAGTGACTGCGATTATCGTGCGATTATATATGTATACCCTCCCACTCTCCACACCCAACTTATTGCGATAATTTTCCTAGTTCCTAGTCGCGGAAAAGTCATTTACCCTCTGACGCGTTTTGCTCATTAGAAGCCTTCGTGGTGCAATTTCTTCAGTCCCTGCTCCTGACGATTTTCCTGCGGATTCCTCCCCTCCTGAGCACTTAATCCCTTTGCCAAAAGGGTAAAAAAAATAATTATAATTTCGTTGATTTATAGGAAAAGTTTATTAATGCCAAAGCCAACGCCTTTCCCCCGGATCCGGAAAACCCGAAAATCCAGCAGCATTGCAGCTCGAATTTCCCGACTCGCACCTCACACAGCCACAGAGCCGCAGTCGAAAGGCAAACGTCAAGGCCCAGGCCCCGGCCCCGTGGAAAGCTTTTTCCGCTTTTCCGCAGCAAGGGAGCGAGAGATCGATTTCGATTCAATTAGTGGAAATTAAATGTAAGTATATATGTATGTAGAAGTCGCCTCCGCCGCATTCCCAGAACCCCAGCCCCAAAGCCCCTTTCCCATCCTCGTTCCCATCTGCGGATTGCGATGATTACATTTCCGCCAGCCCCGCCGCACCCCGCCCACTATGGAGTACCAAGTCAGCCATAAAATGAGCGCCGAGCAAAAGAAGCAAGCCAAAAAATCAGAATCAGTTCAATTGCAAATTGAAAATCCCCTTACAACTTCCGTTTCCGCTATGCGAGGGGCTCACACTGTGGGAAAAAGCGAGCTAATAAATTTGTTTATTTATCAACATATCTCCGTCTTAGATATTGAGCTGTTTCTGGCCTAGCCAGTGTCATTATTAGTATCCTAAAAAAAATGGGGAAATCCCAAAACTTTATTTAAATATATTTAACATATTTCCTCCTTTTCTGTGTCTTTTAATTTCATTTAAATCTATAATATATTTCTCTCAGTGCACTGCCAACTCTTGCATATGTGTGCCAGGGCCAGTGAGCCTGTATCTGTGAGAATCTGCGAAAGTGTGTGTGTGTGTGTGTGGGCGTCTGGCTGCCATGACAAACGCGGCGTATGAGCAATGCGCGCTAATTGGCTGCCATTCGATGCTCGCGCCGTTCCGTTCTGTTCCGTTGGCATCGCTTTGGATCTGCGAGCAGCCGAGTATCCTTGCTCCCCCATATCCTTGCCATCATATCCCTGCCATCCTTGCCATCCTTTGGCAGCCCCCCTGCAAGTCCCCGATCCATTTGCCATTTGCGAGCTGCGAGCTGCGAGCTGAAAGCTGCTTGGGCTCAGCCTGGGATTGCGTTGCTGATGGCGGAGTTTCACAGGATTCCGAGGCAGGATTCAGGATGAAGGGTGTGCAAGAGGGGGGCCTGAGCGGGGGTCCCGGGAACGTATTGCATAATTTGAAGGGGTTAAGCCATTGAGCTTTAATGCAAAATTTCAATTGAACGTCAAACAGTCAATTCGCTTTAGCGGCGATAATCGTAAAAGGATAATGGCGCTAAAAGCGCATAAAAAGGCAGCAGTCAGGCGGCAAGGACTCACTACCCATGTGCTCGGGGGGTCCTTCCCCCTTTTCTTTACTTTTTTTTCCCCTTTTTTCCGTCTGCTGGCTGGCCTAAGTGTGCACTCAATTAAAGGATTTCTTTTTTGGGACAGAGGCTAACGACCACAGAATATTCGAATGGTTAGATAAGCCCCAAAGACACACACACAGCGTTCGCCTTGTCAGATATTAACTCCATATTTGCCATATTTGCTTTTAAGCTGCTTTTTTGAGCTCAAAATATTAGGATCATCATATAATATGTGGAATATAAAAAAAATAGATTGAATTTATCTTAATATAATATAAATAAACGTAATTTATTTTAATTCAAAGCTTCGCATAATGTAGCATTTTAACTAAAATAAGGAAAATGTTGATATAAATATACTTGATCGATATTTATAAATAATATAGAATAGAATTTATAAGTTAAATACAATAAATCGATATTTTAACGTTTTGATACATGTAAAATTAATCGATACTCTGATCGGACCAATTTCCGTTTATACAGAAGTTATAAAAAATGTAGTTTGAAGATGTTTAAAACATAATCTGTAAAATAATACATATAATTGTAATACCACTTTTCGGATCTTTTTTTATAATATCTATATTTTACTGTTAAGTGCGATATTTATCGATATATAAAATTTCGATATATCAAACATTATGACATTTTAAATGATTTTGAAAGCGATATTTTTCTCGATGTGTTCTATAAAACTTTTCCCCTTTATACACATCCCTAAAATGAAGACCCTTTTTAAGCCCAAACCAGTAAGATAGATTTTAAAACATATATTCTAGAACTGAAATTTCAAGAAATCCCTGAATATTTATAATGATTTTCCCAACTGTATCCTGGCTATGAATTATAAGCCGAAAATTCAAGGACTTATTTACACCGAACCTAATCGCATTATTGATTATTTACGCACCAATTGCGATTAAAGACGTTTATTTACTTGCCTAATCTAAGTCTCCTTCCCATTCAATAAGCAAGGTAAGCAAGGATAAAGGTTTTTTCTGAGTTGATTTAAAACCATATTTATATAACAAATAAATATCTGTAATTATTTTTCAGCAGAATCACTAAAAAGCCAGTTAAATAAGTCTGATAACTAGGAAAAGGATCTGCCTCGCCCTCTTAAAACACTCCTTAGATATTCATCTGTTAATTTAAAGTCTCAGCACCCAATCCTTAACCCATGCCACAATCGCTGACAAGTTTAACCCAAATAGGAAGCGTGTGCCGAGGCCAAGGACATGTTTCACTGCTTGTTATTGTTGTTCCTGGTTGTTGTTCTTTGGCCGCAGGGCCAAAAGGATATCATAAGCACATAAGATGATGAAGTTGGAAACGCAACGGAAAGGCCCTAATAACGGAGCGAGGGGATGGAGGTGGGTTGAGGAGAGGGCTTTAGCGAAACAAGGACACGGACAAATGGGGAAACTGGGCGTGGATGTGGATGTAAAAATGAGAGTGGAAGTGGAAGTGGCAACAACAACAGCAAGGACGAGGGCAACTTAATTTGCAACTTATACGCAAAATCCTTTTGATTTTGTTATGTCGCTGCTCAAAGGTCTCCAGTGTCCCGTGCTTATTCTGTGTGTGTGTGTGTGTGCGAGTTACCCAGCGCTCGCCTGCAGTTATTTGCCAAACTTAAGGGGTGCAACCTTTTCGCCTTGTTTTTCTCTGATTTTCCACGTTTCTTTCGGTCTTGTTCTTCGGTTTCGGTTTTGGCCAAGTTTTCGCTTTCCTTTTCGGTGGAAAAAAGGTCCAACGATCATTGTCCTTTTTCGGGCCTATCCACACACACACACACATAGAACACACTCGCAGGCGGGGACACATCGGGCTGCTGTTTAAGGGAATTTAAATTAAGCCTATGCAAATGCGCCGCAGGATGCTTTTCTTTTCCCCAACTCCTGTTTTTTTTTTATTCTCTCTGCCGTATTAACGCCGCATTATCGCTGCAGCCACGCCCACTTTTTGGTGGCCGCCGTATACAGTAAGCTAGAAATAAATATAAAAAGCCTCTATATAGCATCTATAATTAATGTGTAGCTCATAAGCAAAGAAAAACAACACCAGATTGTAATAAAAACTCTCCTAATTAGGTGTCAAGCTGCTAATTAAATATTTATGTTTAGTAAATGAATTATTAAATAATTACTTATTCTTTTTTCACATTTCTTAGGTAATAAATAATACTGTTTATAGGAAGACAAAATACAATTAAATTTTGAATAAACCCAAAAAATGTAAATATTGTTTTGCAACCTAAAATATTAATTTGAGGCCATAAACAAGTTTGTATTATAAATGTTACATAAAACAGTTATTTGTTTTCCTTATTTTGATTATATTAAAATAACTTATTAAGTTTTAAATTAAATTAGACAAAAAAACATTGCAAACTGGAATTATTTTAATTCCAAAACCCATTTCATGACACATTTCTTACCCCATTAAGCTCCTTAAACATTTCCCCATAAAAATATAACTTTTTCTTGTGGAATATTTTGATTTTAAAAAACTTTTCAAAGTCTCTTCTAACCATGGCCAATTTAGTCAGTTCTTACTGTGCACACATGAATCAGCGCCTTAATGTATGCTCTGAAAAATGCTATGAAAAAGTTTTTGCCATAAAAATTTGCTCGGTCCCGGGGAGTCCTCAGAAAAAGAAAGGGAATGGCATGGGGACGGGGGTTGAGCGAGCGAGTCCTTTGCCACTTGCTGCGGCGTGTCGCCTGTCACACAACAACTGCCCTATCACTCACTTTCCCTCCACAAANCACTTTCTCTCGCTGCCATTTCTCCATTTCTCCGCAGATAATGAAATTGTTGCGAGCGAGGAGAGTAAAAAAAAAAAAAAGAAACAGAAGAAACTTTTGGCTCTGCTCCGTGTTCATCAGACGAAGGCAGGCAAACATTTTAAATACAAAAGGATATGCGTGGGCCACCAGGACGAGGAGTCCTTTTGCAGTGACATTGATGAAACGCTTGAAATTTACTGCGTTGCGACCTCCATGTCCACCTCAGCCCGCCTTCTTCGGTTCTTTAAAATAAAGTAAAACACACTCGGGGAAATTTGAATTGTAAATTGAAGAAGGTCTACATTTAATTCCAGGAATATACTTCATAATTCCCATTTTTAAATTAAATATTTAGTGTAAATACTGCCCTAATTAATAGTTTTCCTAACCCTTATATTTTATTTTAATGGATATTTAAATGAATTCAAGGTAAAACCATAAAAATATCTATAACAACTTCAACAAACATGTTTCAGCAATTAAAATGCAATTTTTAATCGAATCAAATCAATGAAAAATATAGTATTTAATATAATAAAAAAAATAAATCAAAGAAAAATCCAATAATTAAATAAACAAGTAACTAATGCTTTAAAAAACATAATCCAAGTCAAAGAAATATTTCTCCAAGTGCCCTAGCTGGACTTGTTTCTTTTATTTATTTTTTTTAACTTTGCGGTTACCTCGCGCGTCCTGCTCCTCGTCTTGGTCCTGCTTCTGCTCCTGCTAGCCCGGCATTGTTGTGCTTACTTATCCCTGTCGAAAAATTGCCGAAACTTGGTGGAGCGCGTCCTTGGCCGGGGGAGTGAATGTTGGATGAATGAACGAATGAAAGGCAGCTGGCGGAGAGCTCTCATTTTCAGGCTTCCACACCACCCCTACCCCCCTCCCCTCCCCCGCCTCGTCGCAGTCAGTGCATTTAGTCAAAAGTGATTGAAAAGGCATTTTGTTATAATGCCAACTTAATGACAACGAAATTACGCCAAAAGCCAAGCAAAGCCAAAAGCAACAGCAACCATCAGTGTAACCAGGGACCAGAGACTAAGGCAAAATGAGTTTCCAAATACTTTGAGACCGAAACTTTGTCTCCGCCACGCATAGAACGCATAGGAAAATACACAACAATTTCCCGGCATTTTCCCAGGGCTGCTGGCTGCTGCCAGTTTTAATAGACCCGTGTGGGCGGACGTCCTTCACTCACCCTACCCTTTTTCCTACACCATCTCACCCCCTGGTGGTGCTGGTACGGCTGCTGCTGCTGCTGGCCTGTCATGCTGGGAAAGCGTTTTAATTGTTTGTCGTGGCCATAGATTTCACAGAATGTTTAAGTAATCGAATCAAGGCGAAATCTTCCTTTAAGATTTACCCCAGTTGCTGAAACTGATGGCCCAACTTTTGCCCCAACTGAAGCCGGTATAATTATATTAAAAGCTGAATTAAATATGTTTTGCAGTGGGGGAATTAATGTCCAGGGGCGGCTGCTTGAATAACTCTTAGGGGGAGATCTTAAGAATGTTTGGTTTTGATACAGAAAATAATATATAATATATGCAAAGGTGTGCAAGAAAATAATATATAATAAATGCAAAAGAAAGTGTGTAAGCTATATTTAATCTGTTGATTTTATTGCAGTTTCCAAACACTTTTCAATTATTCATTCAGCCCCCATTATTTGCCTACTTTCTCTGCTAACTCCTATATGTATATATATCTCTAATTTCTGAACAAATCGAATATGTGCTTCCTACAGGAAACTTGTGCTTGCACTTCACCGACTCGATCAACTGAGAAATCCAACAAAGTTGGGCGCCTTTCATTGCCAGGCAGGGGGTTAAAGGGCAAAAGGATTTTCAATTATTCACAGTGAGTAAAATTCAGTAGAGCAGACACACACACACACCCACTTGCTGCCAATATTTAAACAATTAAGGTGAGAGTTTTAGGTAATATTTATGGATTTTATTACATTTAATTAGAAACCTAATTATACAGGCAGGCTCCGGTTTTCACTTTCGTTTTTCGTTTTCGTTTTTTGGCAGAAACTTACATTTTCGTTTTAATGTGCTCCGGTTTTCACAAACTTTTTGTCATCGCTAGCTATGTTATCGGAACGTTCCATTTTCTATTTTCAACTGGTTATTTCGTTCCACCAACAAGAGGCAGCATTTTGCTTTCCATTTCGAAAGGCCAAGCTTGCTCGTTTTTGAAAACGAAAAAGTTTTGTGAAAGTGAAAACGGGAGCACGAATTTTTCGATTTTGAAAACGAAAACGAAAGAATCTTGTGAAAGTGAAAACCGGAGCCTGCCTGATAGTAATAATTTTATAATAACCTATAAAAGAAATGTAATTTCTTTTGTTTTTTTATTCTTAAAATTAAAAACTATTATTTTAACCGCTGCTGTTCCCCACACCCAATGGGAGTTGGTGTTAAATGCAGATCCGAATCCAGATCAGGAGTTGCACTTGGAGCACGTAGCCGAAAAGTATGCTATTGAAATATTTATGCCTTTGCTCGCTTCTGCTTTTCTTTGTTTGCTTGCGTCTGCTTTGCTTTCTTTACGCGTGTGTGTGTGTGTGTATGTGCGAGTGTTTGTGAGTCGTGCGATTGTGTGTGTGCAAGTGCAAGTGTGTGTGTGTGAGCGGCTGATTAAGCATTTGACATACATATTTTCCTGCTGCAGCAGGCGAGGAGTTCAAAGCGCATTAGACTTGGAAAACAAACACGTGCCGACACGCACACACCATCTGCCGTCTCCTTTGCTCAATATGCCATCTCGCTTACACCCCAACGAATGTGCATAGGCGCAGACAGGTCCTTTTATTAAATAAATTCTTTTTTGTAGTTTTTGTAGGATTTTTTGAGTATTTAGAACCAAAAAAAAAAATTAAGAACCTTTAAAGAACAGAAATGTTTACTATAGAAGGACACTTTTAACCCCCCTAAAAGGACCCCCCTTCATAAGCCTCTGTGATCTATTCACTAGCCTATGTGTCGCATTTTCCTATTAGCAGACAGCCGAGCAACAATTCGCAACAAAATATGCAAATGCAGCCAAGCGAGTGAGCTCATCTCCTGCGCCCATTCCCCGTCTCTTTCAGTGTCCTTGTTTGCCATCTCTCTCTCTCTCTCTCTATCTCTCTCTCTCTCTCTAGTCCATAAAATCTGTCTTTGCTTCGGCGTTTGCCGCATTGTTTTTCCGTCTGTGTTTGTCTGTTGCCGCCTGAATGATTCGTAGTCGAACATTTTCCAGACAAATTTGCAGCACGTGCTGCTAAAATAAAAAAATAATACAAAAACAAACAAAAAAAACCTATATTAAATACTTGTGTCAAAGGAAGAGGTGGCAGCGCTTCAACAGATTTGAGATTTGGACTCAGCCTGGTACTTTTAATCACATTTATGTAAATCTGTGAAATACCACTGGCCTTTGATGTTGGAAAATTAAATTGAAAGTTTGGTAATTAAAAGTAGGGGAAGGTATTTTTTAGATAAGTCATAGAAAATATTATTTGTTATTAAATTTTATTGCCCGATGTAAGCAGTAATATTTGTCGGAACTGCTTAACCCTTAACTAAGGTGAAATAATAGGTGGTTACCTTCATAGATAAATATTAATATAGGCCTACTAAATAGCGGTTAATAATACATTTATTTAAATTCGGAAAATGGCTTTTAAACTCCTTGCTATTAATATTAGTTTATTCTCCATTATTTAGATGAAATTCAATATAAGGCCAATAATCTTGAGGCCACAAAAAAACTAATTCAAGGCATACATTTTTATTAATTCCCTATAATATAATACACTCTGTTTTAAATATTATTTAATTCCTATTAAAAGGCGATTTCTATTATATTTATATTTATTTGAATTATGTCTATCCAACTGTTTTATTTTAATATTATTTCGTTCATCATCATTGAGTTGAAATAATATTTAAAGCCACTAACTGTTTTATTTTAATATTATTTCGTTCATCATCATTGAGTGGAAATAATTATTAAAGCCACTAATTGAATTCTGTAATACCACTGCCAAATCAAGGTCTGTATTTTTATGAATTCCTTATAATTTAATACAATTGACTTAGCCTATCTGTTCATTGCAGCCAAACTGCAGCCAAAACTTCTTTATCCGACAGTCACTGCCCACAAATTAACATACTCTTAAAAACTTTAAACCTAACTAAATATATATTTTACTTGGCTAAGTATGAGCTTACAAACACCAATCGAAAACTAATCGCTTCAAAGGAAATGTTTCAGCCTTTATTGGCAAGGGTCCTTCTGGTCCTTGGAGAAACCACTTACTTCCCTTGGCTGCTGGCTACTACTACTACTGATTTTCACCCAAATCACCATCCTTTCCCCACCATTGTTTTCACTTTTCCCGCCTTATCTCGGTGAGTTCAGCCGGCTAAATCGGAGAATGGGTGAACAGCAGAGCTCAAGACGACGACAAGAGAAATGTGATGTTGGCTTTTAATTGAATTTTGAAACCGCATAACTGAAATCGCAAAGCCAGCCAAATCTTGACCTCGGCCTCTTAGACTCTCTCCCCATTTTCTCTCACCCATTCGACAGCCAATAAAAATGTTGTAAAAATTTCGCCAAAAGTAATTTGTGCTAAGCAAGAGTTGGGTTTTTTTGAAGGGGATACTAGGGAGTCCACAAATACCCTCTATAAGGGGTTAATATTTAAAGGAAAGACTTAAGATAAAGTCTTTTTAATAAGAACTTTATCTTATGGGATTTGGGATCATTATTATAAGATAACTTGGCAGTTTCCTTAAGAAGGTAGGAAGTGTTTTAAATTTAATTTCATTTTGCCAGTATAAAAATGGTTTACATAGAAAGTACCTAATAAATATATAAATATCTAAGGAACCCCATTCTTATTTAATATTTCTTAATGGATTCTTAGAGCTCAAATTAAAAAATAAAATAATAACGTATTTAATCAAAAACCTTATATACCCTTTCCCATTAGTTTTATGTAATACTCTAACCACCAGCCTTAGTTTTTGGCGTCTGTGGCGCGAAGCTACCCGGCAGATTACAAGCGATGGCCACTTGGCGATAAGGCTGCCTGCCAGGAGCCCCACCTCCGAATACGAATCCTACTCCCTGCCCCCGCTGAATCCTTCTTGGCTGCCCGCATGGCCCCGCTCAATTAGTTAGCGCATTAAAGGGGATTCCCGAGCTATTGAAAGCAGCAGCAGTTGGAGTTGTTGGACTGGCCAGGGGCCGGTCAAGGAATTTATTGTGTTCCCAAGTCCAAGTCGGTTATCGCTGGAACCAGCCACCAGGCTATGGTGGGATGAGGGCTCTGGGAACCATCCATTCCTGGGGTTCGGTATACGACGACTCGAGTTGAGTCGTAATTGACTTGTTGCCAAGTAATCGTTGCCTGTTAACTGCCGTTGTCAGGGGATTATCTACAGTTCAGTTGAAATCGACTGTTCCTCCGCCAGCATCCTGAATCCAGGATCTGGAATCCACACACAGAGCCGAAGGTAGTACAAGTCAATGCCCAGTGAAGTGTGTAAAAAGTGAAAAACAATAAACATCATGGGGCCTGTTATTGTTCCCACTTGGCAGAGGAGCGAAAAAGGGGGGGGGGAGGTTGATAATTTAAATGAAAATTGATTTTAGTTGAGAATCCTGGAATACCTTTTTACACTTCCCCAGCCCCATTGTGGAGGGCTACCAATTGAATAGCTTTGTTAGACGTTTCACATTGCAGGCACTGAGGGAAATTATGCGGCAATAAACTTAGAAAATTATACAAAACAGAAGACATTTAAAAAAAAAGATACTTCTGTAAATAGAGGTGTTAGGGAGGGTAAGTAATATTCTAATATATCTTGGTTAGAGAAGCCATAATCTTCCTTTGATCTATTATTATTATTGTAATAACCTTTATTTATTTTTTAAATATTTATTAACGTAGCAAATCGATTATTTATTCCTATACTCATATACGCTTTCAAACATATTGTATTTTCCCTGTGCAGGCTTCCCTTCTCTTCATCGAAATCCCTTAGCTCTTGAGCTAATTGGTTCTGCAATGGTCGAGTGTCCTAGAATATTTACCTGGGTGAGCACCTCCCCTTCCCTCCTCCCCATCCCCCAGCCATCCATCATCGGACCCCGGCATGCTCAATCTCTGTCTCTGGCGCTCCGGAAGTGTGGCCGCAGCAATCAACGCGCCAAGTTGGAAGTCCTTCGTGCCACTCAGCCCCACAGCCTCACAGCCATGGGGATGCACCACATCATGATGGCTGCACTGGCGGCCATTTTGGGAGCTTAACCATAAATGTTGCATTTCGCTTTTAAGCCATGTGTGCCTGCGTGTGTGTGTGCGTGGGCGGGTTAGGGGTTCGAGAGCTTCAGGATGAGGCTTACCAGCAATTTGGTTTGGCTTTTCGTGAGTCAAGGGTGCAAGCCGAAACAGGGCGTGTGGGATCCAGGGCAGTTGGCAGTTGGCAGGCAGGTAACCAGGCAACATCTGGCCACCTTTTTACACGTGCCTCGACGGCGGGGCGCTGCGCGTTCTACAGCCAAAAACCGCTCATCTCCGGCTAATTCTCTATGCATTCCACTCCCGCAATTCAGGAAGAATCCACCTGCCATTATGCTGCCATCGTCCCTGGCCACGCGTATCCCTTTGGCCGAGTAGGAGATGTGGTCTATTTGAATCTTCCACTTGTTGGCGCGGCCAGTTGGGTTTTAGTCCTTCCGCGAAAGGATCGGCTTTGAGGCGGGGCAGGCTTTTTTGTTGGAAACTTGGAAACTATTCGGTTTACGGTCTTGAGGGTAGAATGCTTATAAGTCAATGAGCGTTACTCATCTTATTATACCCTTGCAGGGTATTATAATTTTAGTCAGTTTAGTTTGCAACGCAGTGAAGGAGTCATCTCCGACCCTATAAAGTATACATATTCTTGATCAGCATCAACAG
>JAEIIU010055531.1:0-11116 GCA_018874675.1 Drosophila baimaii | reverse complement strand
CCTTTTTTTTATATCTTTTTTTAAAAAATGCCCAAAAAACAGGCTTCTAGACCAGAATACCCCCTTAAAGGTTAATCTAAAAAAAAAGAATATTTTTTCGAATTTTAAATATTAATAAAATCTATATAAATATTCTCCCCTTTATTAAATGCAATATCAATTCAGACTTATTAAGGTGTAGAATATTTATATAGATCGAAATATGATAAAAGGTCCTCCGTTTAAAAGATATTTCAATTTGATATTTACTTTAGATTTTTATTATACAAATCAAAAAATAACTCTTATTTTCAGATTTCTATATATAAATAAAAAAATAAAAGTTAGTTTGAATTTTAAATAAAAATTAAAAATAATTTTTTTCATTGATTTTTATTTTAAAATTAAATTTTAAGATTTATAATTGATTTAAACAAAACTTATAATAATTACGGTCCCTGATACAAAGTTAAGATACAACGGCGAAGCCTTCCTCTATATACATTTTGAATTTATTAAGTAGAAACCACAAATTTCCAAACTTAGTGTGCTTTATCTGAATGATGTGTACATATATGTGTAATTTACATAATATCGAAAATAGCGTCCAGGAAGTGTATGGAACTTGGCGAGTGCTGGCAGGGTCCTGTGGATTAATAGCATTAAAAACAATACGTTTTGTTAGAAATACGACGTAATCTTGCCATGCATTAAAGCGGCTTTTATTAAGATTTTTTTGTACTGTTGCAAATTCGACGGCGCTTGTGGCGAGGGCTGTTGGTCATGCGGCATGCCTTTGGAAAAAATGATAATAATTGAGTTAGAAACCAGCAACGTAACTTACCATTTTTCTATAGCGGTTTTTCTTACTTTCCGGCAGAGCTTTCCAGGCTTTTCCTGCTCTGACGAATAGCTCCCGCGGTTTCAGTCCGCAGTTCTGTTTGCGAAAGGCGCGTAAATAGTTGAGAAACGGATTATTCGTCACTGGACCTGATTTGCTGCACTTAGCCCGGCCCTTACTGGTGCCACAAGCGGGCTTTCGCTTGGACTTGCATAATTTTCCAGTGGCCTGTTAATTTAGAGTCATCATCGACTTAAAAATAAGAAAAACCATTGAATAAAGAGAGAACATTTTTAAATGCTTAAATACACTTATGAAGGACCAATGTTCTCGCTTTGTTTCGTTTGTACTTACACTGACCATATTTAAATTTCACACCAAAAATGAAGCACTTGAAAACTTTTGCAAAATAAAAATCTAAAAAATGTATTGAAATATTTTCTGTAAATTTTTTAGTAGTACTGTCTTCTACAAAAACTGGGAGAATTATGATTTTCAAACGAAATGAGCTCCAGGGGAAAAGAAACTGTCAAGCAAACAAAAGCCCAAGCCTACTTGGGAAGGAATAATATTGCGAGATTTTATCTTTAGTTAGTTGAGTTCCCATAAAAACGAAAATGACTTAGAATAAGGGGCAACTTTTTGTATATTTTTATGCTGCAGATTTTCTTTTTGTAATCAGAAAGATTAAGATTATTTCAAAATATAATATATGATATGATGATGTATTGTATCGTATATGTTCCATTAAAAGCAACCATGAATAATGGCTGTAAAAATTGTATTTATCAGGCAGGCTCCGGTTTTCACATTCACAAGATTCTTTCGTTTTCGTTTTCGAAATCGAAAAATCGGTGCTCCCGTTTTCACTTTCACAAGTTTCATATGTTTTTTTAAAGTTATTTTCCGGTTCTAAGGAAATTTTGAGATATAGTTGTCCTAAACTGCACACTTGAACAACATGTTCGTTTGTTATTTTTTCATATTTCGATTATTTATTATGTAAATAATTATTTATGCATATTTCACTGTACTCTCTGATGCACAAGATCAGTTTTTAAAATAGAGAGAGAGAACAGTGAGCAAAGTAACCGGAATAAATTGAAGAAATATATAAAAATAAGCCAAGAGCAAATTTGAAAAATATTACAAAAAAAAAAACTAAGAAGGAACATGTTCAAGACTAAATCAAGCCCATTCCGACCTTTATACATCTGTAATTGAAATAAAACTATACTATACTTATACTATCTTAAGTGAGGGAATAGTTTTCATTGAAAGACAAACTAGATCGCCTCGTCTGTTGATGCTGATCAAGAAAATTAATAGGTTATAGGAGTGTTTATATTCACTGCGTTACTACTGCGTTCTTACTAGAATTATATTATCAAGCAGCTATCACTTGTAGGTTTCTTTTCGTACTCACGACTGCGGACAGTTTATCGATTTATTTTTATAAGCACTCGCTAGCTTTAATCATAATAACTTTACTGCAAAACCCCAAAGAATCCGCGATCCCATCCCAGCTAGAATCGGAAGAAAATAAAATTGAAAACCACTTAGGTCACGGTTTAATGTTTATTGTTTATGGTTCACAATGAAATTAGTTCTTTGTGTTCTGCACGTATCTTGGTTTAACTGAAGTTCTTTTAGCCAGACATGCAGATCTTATGGACCAAATCAGCTGTTGGCGCGGCCCCTTAACAACCCAGACAACGGGGAGACAACAAAGGTTGGGCCGCCTTCGGAGCACGCACAGAGGACCGAGGATCGACCCCGATCGGGAAGAGAGAATGGAAAAACCGTTTACATGAGACAAATTTTGGTTGTTTCGCTTCATTTTCTCCACAGTCAGTCAGTCGAAGTGCATATTTCAGCAGAAACAAAAATCGAATAGTACTTAGTTAAATGCTATATGTAGGTAGTTACAACTTAACGGAACTAGGTGCTGCACCCAGCTACTACTGTGCAATGGTCGACGGCAGGTTGAGCAGCGTGCTCTGTCCGCTGGGCAAGTAGGCAACTCCGCGGGACCTCGATAGCTGGTAGGCAATATCCTCAGCAGCCTCGATACGACGCAGCTCCACCAGACCGTCGCCGGCCTCGCCGAATGACTTGGCCAACAGGTCGGCGGCAGCGGCATCACCCTCCGCGGAAATGATGGAGGCCAGCTTCTGCTGCTCGGCCTTCTCCACGACGAAGCGGGCCTTCTCAGCCTCCTGCTGGGCCACCTGCTTCATCTCGACAGCCTGCGTGAACTCACGGCCAAAGGTCAAGTGTGTGAGCGAGATATCGTCCAGAATGAAGCCGAACTGCTTGGCGCGCACGGTCAATTCTTGGGAAACGCGTTGGGATACCATCTGTGAATGTGAAAGGTAG
Organism: Drosophila baimaii; assembly: GCA_018874675.1. NCBI lineage: Eukaryota > Metazoa > Arthropoda > Insecta > Diptera > Drosophilidae > Drosophila > Drosophila baimaii. The sequence goes on along the minus strand of JAEIIU010055531.1, from coordinate 7,917 downwards.
AGTTTAAGGTTAAGATTTATATTAATATTGGAAAAAGTGGCAGCGCCGAAATATAATAATGCCTCAATCTACTTATAGATATTATAATTATAAGAATTATAGTTTAATGTAATGTTTTCTGGTTGAATAAGAATTGGAATTATATCCCATGAATAGGGAAGGCAGGAAATTTTGGCTAATACTTTTATAGATATTGAAAATATTTTTATCGCGTATTTAATTACAAAATAATCCAGCTAATTTTGACCTTTTATGTTTAAATGTGATGTTTTTTGTTAAAAAAGAGAATGTTCCATAATTATTAACAATATAAATAGTGCATAAATATAATTACTATCCTTGAATTGATTATTAATTATTAAATAACTATATACAACATAATTACATAATTACTACTTCTAATTGTATTCCTGAGTTTTTGTTATAATTAATTAATATTGTAAATTCGTTTTTTAATCATAAATCAATGATAACATTGAATTTAATAATATAAATTTCCTTAAACTTATCTTTGGGTACGTCTATTTAATTTGTAAAATAAATTATCAAAGCAAAATCCAAAATGAATCAAAAGTTTTCCAGAAATTTTTGTCTTTCTAATGATAAAGTTTCTTGACATTATGATTTAAAAAAAAATTATGTTCTGAGCTTAAAAATTGTTAAAAATACATAAATGAAGCAAAATTATTACAAAAATCACTTGGTAATTAAAATATGAGGGATTACATACTATATTTATACGCACAATTAATAAAACAACTTTCAGTCTTAAAAATATTAATGTAAAAAAAAACTGTTTTTAACGGACACCAGAAATATAAGATAAGCCTATATTAAGCAAATAATAATGTAGTATATAAGTATAAGCAAATAATTTGTATAGTGATTAAGTAGTTCTTTGTAATTTTCCCCCAAAATAAATGTAATCTTAAAAAAATGTAAGTAAACGATAAGCCTTTTCTCGTTTTATAATAACTTACCTCACTTAACTAAACTAAATAGCCAATCTAATTGAAGTTTCATAATTAACTGTAAAAAATTGTGTCTTAACTTGGTGACTCTCGACCCCCTGAGCCTTTATATGAATGCCTCAATACAACTACCCCAACCCGTACCCACCTCACGCTGGGTAATCAGCTCGCCGGCATCGAATTGGGCGACCACAGCCTTCAGCACCTCAGGGGCGATGGAGGGCAGCACACGCTCGTCGTAGTCCTGGCCCAGAATGGTGTAGATCTTGGGCAGCTGATCGGGAATGGGGCGGTACAGGATACGCAGCGTAATGTTCACATTCTGCAGATCCTTGCTGCCCGTGATGACCGGCACGTTGCGGGGCTGGGAGCGAATGTCGAAGATGATGGGACGCTGCACCCACGGAATGAAGAAGTGGGTGCCCTCGCCGACCACATTCTCCTTGATGCCGGTGAAGCGATCGAAGATCACCGCCCGGTGGCCGCCATCCACATTATATAACGCCGAGTTCACAACGCCACCCAGCACCGCCACGCCGAGGCCCATCTGGCCGATGCGATTGAAGAATTGAGCAGCCATTGTGTGTCTGTGCTAAGGTAAAAAACGAACGGAATTATCTAGTAAGTATCGTATACACGTAAATAAAAGGCCGACTGGATTAAGCAATTTCATCAGGTTTTTAGGTTAGAACGTCATGGCTGGCCGACAACGTGATGTTTACATGATTTTCGGCCTAATTGAATGGGGTTTTCTGTGAATTACAATCCCTGCGTCCTCGCACTTACTAATTAAAGCTCTTTGAGTTAAATTTAACCAAAATATTGTGCAATTTTGCCCTTTGAAATGAACAAAACACGAAATTCAACCGCACGGGCAGACCGATAATTCGATAGGTTTCACTGGACAGAGTTGACACATTCCATTAAGTTATCGCGGCGATTATCGAGTGTTCAGTTGAACTAGATTTGAGCATATTTATTTATTAATATATATTCTAGTTGAATAAGCAAGATTTCTGAGTACATAACAAGGTTAATATAAATATATTAAAAAAAGCAATCATCCCTTTTTTTAACCTTTCTAATAATAGCCTTATAACATGACACATAGATGTCGCCACTGTAGCACAAGCTAAGTCTATCGATAATAATTGATAGTACATTGGGCGCCCTTTTTAAATATAGCTCGAGATTTCTAAAAATGCTTTCTTTATCAAAAATTGTTAAGTTATATAATAAAACAAATGGTAGTTTAGTAGTAATTGCATTTAAATTTGTACAAAACTTGTTGAAATTCCCCTACTACTACTACTGCGTCATCTCGGCCCGCCCCGCCCCCTTGGGCATCTTCTTGTTGGTGGAATCCTCCAGCTCCTTGGCCTTGTAGTAGTGCGGCGCCACCTCCAACAGCCACTTGCTCTCGATCTCGATCACCTGCCGCATATACTCCTTGGAGGTGAACACGAGCTCGTGGTACAGCACCCATCGCGGCAACTCCTCGAAGAGCGACGAGTTGGGGTGTATCATCACCGTCTGGTTGTGCTTTATGGTCTTGTAGTGGCCGCCCTTCGAGAGGCGGGCCACATGGTAGAAGTACCCAGCGGTGGCCGCCTTGCGCACGTTCATTGTCTCCGGCAAGCAGCTCACCATGTCGATTTCGACGCGCTGCATCAGCCCCACGAGCTGCTCGCGCACATCTCGCGCCCGCTTCATGGACCGATACTGGATGAAGTTCTCGTAGCACCACTGGGTGCTGTAATCCGTCTCCGCCCATTGATTATACACCTGGAGCAGGCTCAGGTGGTCGCCGTGCAGGTGATTGAAGTTCTTGCGTGCGGTGTCCGCGTGGATGATCTTGTCCTTGGGCCGGTAGAAGATGGCGCTATTCACGGACAGCATGGCGGCAATGGTGACCATCTCCTCGGAGCATTTGTATCTGGAAAGGAGCGGGTATTCATTATCATTAAATTGTACTTGTAATCCGTTCCCCAAATCTCACTTACTTCTCGCTTGCCAGCAGCATCTTGCCCATCATGGGATCCACCGGAAACTCGGCCATGCGACGCCCCAACTTGGTCAGTTCCCCATGGTGATTAAGGGCGCCCAACGCGTACAGTTGCTCCAGGGCCAGCACGAGCGTCTCGTGCGGCGGCGGATCCAAGAAGTCAAAGTGTATGAGATCATTGATCCCCAGGGCCTTCAGCATGAGCACCGCGTTGCCCAGATTGATGCGCTGTATCTCCGGCACCGTGTTATCCTCCAGTTCGTGCTTGTACGCCCACGCTGTGTACAGGCGGAAGCACTTGCCGGGTGCTGTGCGTCCCGCTCGACCCGCTCGCTGATTGGCCGACGCCTTCGAAATGGGCACCACCATCAGGGACTCCATTCCAGTGCGGGAATTGAAGTTATTCTGCTTGGCGAAGCCGGGATCGATCACATAGACAATATTATCGATGGTCAGCGAGGTCTCGGCTATATTGGTGGCCAGAATCACCTTCCGGGCATTGGGCGGCGTGGGCTCAAAGATCTTGGCCTGCATGTCGCTGGGCAGATTCGCGTAGACGGGTATGACGATCAGCTCGCGGATTTTGGAGCCCAGTCGCTTGACGCGATCCTGCAGAACCTCCTGGCAGGTCTCGATCTCATCCTGGCCAGTAAGGAACACCAGAATATCGCCCAAGGGCTGCGTGGCGTGGATCTGCAGGACCGACACGCAACAGGCATCAATGTAGTCCGCCTCCGGGGCCTTGGTGTAGAAAATATCCACGGGATACCGACGTCCGGGTATCCGGAAAATGGGTGCATCATCGAAGAAGGCGGAGAACTTATCCGCATCCAGGGTGGCGCTGGAGATGAGCAGCTTCAGTTCGGGCCTAAAGCGGGCAATGTCCTTGACCAGGCCAAACAATATGTCCGTGTGCAGGGTCCGCTCGTGGGCCTCGTCGATGATCATTACGCTGTAGGAGGCGAGATCGGGCTCCGAGAGGAACTCCCGATGCAGAGTGCCATCGGTCATGTACTTGAGGATGGTGCGATCCGAAGTGCAGTCCTCGAAGCGGATGCTATAGCCCACCTCGTTGCCCAGCTTGACGCCCATTTCCTCGGCCACACGGGCGGCCACCGACATGGCGGCCACGCGGCGCGGCTGAGTGCATCCGATCATCTTCTTGTCCTTAGTGAAGCCCGCTTCGACCAGATATTGCGGCACCTGGGTGGTTTTGCCCGACCCCGTCTCGCCCTCGATGATGAGCACCTGGTGCTCCTTCACGGCGGCTATCAGGTCGTCCTTGAAGGGATAAACAGGCAGGGATCTCTTCGTTTCATCCAAAGTCAAGCGCTTGCGCTCCTTCTCCGTTAGCTCTGGCTGCCGACTGCTGGACTTTTCGCGACTTCCGTCCAGAGTTAGGGCCTGGATAAAGTCAATCTGATCGTCCAGTAGCAGCTCGTACTCCTCCTCCGCCTTGGCATCCTTGGCACCGAACTGGAAGCGCGCCGAGGCCAATTGCTCGGCCTCCCACTTCTTTTGCTCTGAGTTCGGCTGCCGCTCGAAGTCATCCACTTCCACATATTCCGCTAAAAAGAAAGAGGATTACTTTTTGGACAGGATGAGGGCTGGATCATTCACTCACATCTCTCGCCCTTCTTCAGGTCCTGGGGCATTTGATAGCGCTGCACGCGCTCCAGTTCCCGCGCCTTCTCGTGCTCCTTGGCTATGTTCAGCAGTTGCTTCTTGTACTGCCGCTCCTCCTTCTCCCGCTTGGTTAATCTGGAAAAAGGAAACTCTCAGTAATTGCTCTCATCTTCCTCTCTTTTCCAACTCATCCTACACGCTCTCATCGAAGAGATATTCATCGTCCAGGATGTCTGCCTCCAGTTCGGCCACCTTATCATCCTTGCGCTTCTCCAGGTACTGGCGACGCGACTGCAGACGCAGATGGGGCACTATCTTGTCCCGGTCCTCGTGCTCCAGCTTCAAACGCTTGGTGGCCTCCTCGATGGCCTTGCGCCCGCCCGAGGAGTCCACCACCTTGCGGGTGCGATCCTCATCGCGCTGCTTGAGCCTGTTGGCAAACTCGTCGCGCTCCTGCAGATCCTTCAGGCGCGACTCCTCCTCGCTGTCCGGCTCCTCGGCGCTGCTGCTGCTGCTGGCCGTGCGTTTTCTGTTTTTACTTGACATTTTTGTTAATAAACAAACCAAACGAACGAAGAAGAAGAATTCACCGGCTGTTTATCGATAAGCGATAGTTTGCAGAGGTGGGAGTCCAGCTATTTTCCTGAATATGGTTTAGCTATTTAAATAGCTACTTTTAAAATTAGTTATTTTTAATAAAATTCTTAGGAAAAATTACTCTTTACTTAAGGGACCATAATAATTATACGCTTTATTATAAACATTATTTTTTATATGAGAACTCTTAAACAAATTTTTAAATAACAATTTTATAATTTTAATTATATATCAACTGTTATAATAAAAGTTATCGATATTTTGTTATTTTTAATTTTTATTTAGAAAGCTGAAAATACGATTTATTTATTTACTTTTATTGTTAAAGGAAATAATAAAAAATATAATTAAAATATCTTTTAAAAGGAGGACCCAATAGCATGTACTAAACAATACATATGATTTAAGCATTAATACCTTTTAGTAAAATGTTTTAAAAAGCGAAAAAAAAGTTAAACTTTTAAAATAGGAACCTATTTGTAAACGAATTCAGCTATTGTTTACCTTTATTAATTATTCATTATTAATCGGAAATCGATAATCTGAAAATCGATAAATATGCCTTTGTTATTTTATTAAATCCCATCTCAATTCAGAATCATGTCGCGCCAGTTGAGTTTTAATCCACAAAAGGAGTTTGAATTAATTGAATATCCCGGCAAAGTGGTCAATCCCGACCGGATGCTGTCCACGCTAGGTGGAATAGTCAACATATCCAAGGTATGCATGGAATAAGCGAAGATGTGTCTAGTTTTCTTTATGAATCCTCTCCTACTTTAGGTGCTGGGCGATGAGGTCAAGCGGCTGCCACTGCGATTCCATCCGGATAATCCCTACAACAAGCCCACTTTCGGTGACTGTAGCGCCAAAACGGGTGTCCTGCTTGCCATAACCGTCAGGCGGCACAAGAAGGACCGACAGCGTCCACCGGAATATTTTGTCCGTGTTGTGGGCCACTGCAGCAGGGTGTTCACCTTCGATTCCCTTTGTGACTTTCAGTACTTGCCCCTTTGGTCAACGCCGAGGAGTGACAGTGCAAACGCTGCCATGGAGCTGACCTACGCCCTCGATCAGTTGTTGCCCCGAGACACCGCCGACTTGGACTTTTTCAAGTAATTTAATTAATAATATTTTAAATTATATGTGAGTTATTATAAGTATCTCCCCACAGGCGGCGGCATACACAGCTCCTGTCCCTGCCAGAATTGTTTACGCACGTGGACGTGGTCTACGCGGGAAGCTATCGCACCGACAGCCAGGAGGATGGCCAGCAGGAGGTGCTGGGTGTGCAGTCAAAGACCACCTACGAGAACCAGGGCGTTATCTCCTTCAACATGGTGGACAGCTTTCCCACCCAGGCGGACTCACAGAATCTCAAGCGACTCAAGGTGAAGTACGTGTCCGATGAGCAGCTGGCCAGCGTCAAGAAGCTGTTCGATGACTGCCCCATCTGGACGCGGATTGCGCTGCAATATGAGTCGGGACTGACCAACGACAAGCTGAAGTGCATCACCCCCTCGCTGGCGTATTACTTCAGCAACGGACCCTGGAGGACGATGTATGTACGCTTTGGCTACGATCCACGAAAGGATTTCAATAGTCGCTACTACCAGACCTTTGATTTTCGACTGAGATTCAGCACTGGCCTCTCGGAGTTCGTTTACTCCAAGAAATTCGTGAAGCAGCGAAAGGCGGCCAACGTTTCGTTTGGACCTGCCGAGGACGGCACCGCCGATTTGGTCCAGGACATCGATTATCCCTACTTTGACGAGCACAAGTTGCCGCGCTCCCGCCAGTGTATGCTGCGTTACTCTGATGTCCGGATGGTGAGAATCCAGGAAATGCTGGAGAAGATACCCACACCGCTGACCGGTGCCGTTTGCAATGAGAGATCGGGCTGGCTGCCGCCGGGATTCGATGCTCAGGTGCGGCAGATTGTCTGTGGCACCATCAGCGAACTGCTGCGCAGCCACTACCGCAAGGAGCACCTGACTGCTGAGGTGGAAGCGGTGCCCCAAAGCGACGTTGTCGAGGATGAGGATGAAGGCGAGGATGAGGACGTAGCCGGGGACGACACGCAGGAGGAGGAGGACATGGAGCTGGATGAATCACCGGCTGTACGCAGCTCCGAGCCGTATGCGGACAACGATATCGAACAGCTCTTTGATAATATCACGAGCTGAGAGGAGTTGGGCACTGAACAGGTTGTTGGATGTAGGTATTTAAGGAAGTAATATAATTAATGTAAATAATTTAATGACTTAAACAACAGTTAAACCTTATCCTTGCTTAATGTTTTGGGAAACAAAAACTAATCGAAGAAGGACGATTCGGTTTAGCGCCCGCACATTGAGATTAATCGAAAAAGACCCTTAATATTGCTCTGAGCATATAAGATTCTCTAGGTTTTTTTTTCTTTGGTTGAATGCTCTCAGTTTACCTTTTCTATTTACGCTCTTTTAAACACAATTTACAAAAAGCGATTCGGTTGAGCGCTCGCACATTGAGATGGCTTTCAACATATTAGATCCTCTTGGTTTTGTTCTTTGGTTGAATGTACTTAGTTCACCTATTTTATTTACGCTCTTTTCAGTAACAAATTACAAAGAGCGATTCAGTTGAGCTCTCGCACTTAAGATTAATCAAAGAAACCAGGGATTAAAACCGAAACATATATCGGTTTCGGTTACGGTTACGGTCTCAACCGATATAAGTTTT
>JAEIIU010055527.1:1327-76932 GCA_018874675.1 Drosophila baimaii | reverse complement strand
TCATGAATTGGTTTTACTCCGTTCCCGAAAATCCATATCGAGGCTAAAGAAGTTTCACTTCAAAAAGGAACAAGAAAATAATTAATAGGTTTTATAGATTTATAACTAGACAAGAATATGGAAACTATAATGCTTAACCGTTTTATAATACCAATTATTTTAAAAATAAAATGTAACTACATAAGGGAATTTTTTAGTAAATAAGACTCTAACTTTTCATCTTTATTTATAATGTTTTTTTCTTTGCATATTTCTTTTCTCCCATGAGGTTTATTCTTTTAAAAGATCCCCAACTCTGGAAATATCCTTCCCCTCCTCTGCGGAGTCCCCAAAGTTCAAATGGCTACACAATGTTTTCACAGTCAAACGGCTGACAATTTGCATAAACGTCGCGGCTCCCAGAAAAAAACCCACTCCTACACCCATTTTTGCACCCACTCACGACGGGATTTCGAACCCTTTCCTCGCCTCCCTCTCTCCCAAACACACAAAAAAGTGAAAAGGGGAAAAATTTGAAAAGCTTTTTGGAACGTATGGTTACCCTCGTGCTGTTGTTGTTGCTGTTTTCACACCCAGCTACATGTGACAGGAACAAACTTCCCCTTCCTCTATATATTTTGCCATATATATTTTTTTCAGAGGGGGTTTTCAGCGCATTTTGTTTCATGTGTCAAATTTAAAATGACAGCAAATTTAATCGATTTATGCCTTTGTTTTCCTTCATTCATAGATTCTGTTCCGCAGATTTCATAGAAGAGTAGATTTTTTTAATTTTTATTTTTGGGTATGTCGACTCCCACGCACTCCTGCCATTTTTTGGTTAATTAATTTCTGTGCCTTTTGCGAAAACTGGTGGAAAACTGTTGCGAATGCTGAAAAAGTTGCTGGTTGCCGTTGCCGTTTCGAGGAAAGGCAAAAGTTTTTCGATAAAAGGCGAACTAATTTAATTGAATTGAAATGCCTGCTTGACATGATATTGTATGCACTCCCAAAACAATTACAGACCCCTGCTTCACTGCAACTTTTTTAAATATTCTTCATTTCGCAATTAAAAATTATGGAAGAAAAAAGTGCACACGAAAAAAAATGAATAACAAAAAGTTGTTTTTGTTTCCCTCCTCTAGAAATATATATGAAAAACGGTAGCCGCCTTTTTAGTTTTCCAAACAAAATACAATTTATATGTATATCTGTATTAACAATCAACGGAACGTGTTGAGTTTTCCTTTGCGGCGATTAAAAAATTAAAACTAAATTGCCAATTTGCATGTTGGCGCGTTGTTAGTGAATCGACTGCGCCTTGCCATTATAACTCTAACCATAAATATATATATTATCCACATATATATATGTATTTACATATATATACATTTTATATGAAATTAGGCGCAACAAAGTCCGAGAGAAAATAGGGAAAATATGGATGGAGGAGGGAAGCGCATTTTAATAAACATTTAAATAAGCTGCGTAGTTTCTGCTGGCTGGGTGAGAAATTAATTAAGGCCAGTTGAGAATGTGAGGAGGCTCTCACACTTTTCCACCGGTGCCGTTCCGTTCAGCCGAGGTGTTGAGAGTCTTCAATTAGTCTTCAAGAAGCTCACAATAAGGAGGGGGGTAGAGGACAGGGGAGAGGCCAGGCGGCAGAGTTAGTGCCTCCTGAGGCCATGCTGTTCTACTAAATTGCAGCAAAACATAAAAATAAACTATGGAAAAAGTTATAGAGATGTTGGGTAACTTTACCCCGGGCAAGGGAAAACCAAAATTAGTCATGAGAAAATATGATATTTAAATTTAGAAACTCCGTTTTGCGGGGCTTAATACTCAAAAGGAATTATGTTCCGTTATTTTATATTTTAAAAATATAACAAATTCAATATATTCACTAGAAATGTGTTTTTTAAATAGGATTGTATTTGTTATAGTTCGTTTATATTTTTTAAATAGCTCAATAAACTAAGCTAGCTTATAATTTAAATTATATGTTAGCACTTTATAAATAAAAAAAAATAAAAATATTTTTTAACTCTAAGTTTTTATGGTTTCTAACCTCATTCTTAAGATTTCTCGGACAGTTAAAATCCCGGTTAAGAAAATTTGCTTTGCTTCCGAGTCTCAGACAGTTTAAGTCCCGACTAAGAACATTTTGTTTGCTTCTGTGTCAATGGGAGAGTTAACATTGACCTACATTCAGACTCCCTGTCAAATCCTTTTCGACTCGGCAAAGTAACAGCTGATTTCAGACAAAATATAAGGCATTATAATGGAGTGCTGTGCGCTTTACAGCACAAATCAAGGCATTACAGCACAATTCGACGCTTTACAGTACTGATCGACGCTAAGCAACATAATTGGTAGAGTTAAAATTGACAGGGACCTAGACTTCCTGTCAAATCCTTCTCGGCTCGGCAAAGTAATAGTTGAGTTCAGTAATATTCGGGGCTTTACATCACAATTTGGTTCCGAACAGCATACTTTGGTAATTTATTAGCTTATCGAAAACCGATTATCTTTACGAACAGTTTTTTTGGTGAATTTATTTAATCACTTAATTTAAATATTTAACAGTTATATTAAGACGACAAAAGTAGTCATTTTAATAATATTTAATGGAAATATTATCACTGTTAGTTAGGTTTTCTTTGGGTTACCCCAAATTATAAGTAGAAATTTGTATTTTGATTATCAAAATACCTTTCCATATACACATATATCCTCATCTATTATTTCCTTTCCTATGCCATTAATATTTTTTCCTCATTTCCAAAAACCCAAAACTAATTGCCTAATATTGAACTTTCCCAGGGACAAAACTTCATTAAGTTTTTGCCCCACAAATGCCATTGTCATCGGCCTGCTCTCCCAACCTCTTTTTTTTTGTGTCGAAATCGAAAACCAAGCCTTGAGATCTTATCCCAAAGCCTGGACGAAAATATTAAATCCAATCACATTGTCTTTGCAAAAACAATTTCAACTGATTTATAGGCCTTCGACTTGGACCTCTTCCAATGGAATATACCGACCTTACATCCCCCCCACTTGTATTTTCCCATCCTGAGGCAGTTGCAAATGAAGTTGCAAATCAAGTTGCAAGGGCTCTTTTTCGGGGAAATGTTGTTGTTGTTTTTTTTTATTTTTAGGCAGAGGCATGCAACCAATTTCTGCCTATGACAGCCGCACAAAAGTTCAACTGATGATACATTGTGGCGGCAACTGCAGTCTGCCACACACACACACACACAGAGCACACACTTACAGAGCACACACAGTACACACATCGAGTGGATTGCAGTTGCAGCGACGAACGAGTCGAGTCTCTTCATTGTTTCAGTTTCGAGTTCGTTTTGTGGTCGAAAAGTGTTGCAAAACTGTGACTGGACGTGGGGCGGAGTCGTCGGGGGAAGCTGGTTTATGAAATGAAAGCAAAGATAAGGCCAACACGGGGGAGGAGTGGTGGGTGGGTGGATGGATGGAAAAACCTTTCGGGTGGCGGCAAATTGCATTTTGCAATGGGAAACACCAGTCACCGATGCCACAAGATGCACAAGGAGAAAATTGGGACGAAAGGCAGGATGTTTTCAATGTTTTCTTTCGTATTGAAAATATTATTTGCTTTTAAAGATGGAAAACTGAAGTTATAAATATTTAATATAATATACTTTTATAAAATAAATCTAATTAATGACGGAAGCATATTTTGAGCTATATAATATATAAATATAAAAGATATAAATATGTAAGATCTCCCCTACAAAAATATGGCAAAATAACATCAATGTTTTGTCAATCTTGTAATTTTTTTACTAATACCTTTTTTCCAGTGCCTGCACAAACACCCAGACAGGGAAAGAGGAGCCGCCGGAGGAGGAGGAGGAGGAGCTGGAGGAGCAGGAGGTGGTGCTTGGAGGAGTGGCAAGTTGACAATGTGCGAACAAATAATTCCATCAGCAGGAACAAAAGCGTCGAGTGTTTGTTTGGGTGGCGACGATGGCATCGGCTTCGCAATCGAGCGACGTTGTCCTGGGCGCAAAGGACCAATGCACACAGCATTGGCATCGGCATCAGCGAGTGTGAGACTGTGCATGTGCAATATGTTACACTTGCTGACTGGATGCTGCTGCTGCTGCTGCTGCTGCTGGGGTTATATCCTTGGCCATGCCCTCCTCCGTCCACCCCTGTAATCTGCCCTTTGGTGCAGTCAGCAATCTTGCAACGCCCTCTTCAAACGCAGTTGCTCGATTATCATTGTTGAAATTTATGAATTGCATTGCAGCAGGATCTGTGGAGAAGTGTGGAGAGGATGTGGTCTGAAATTGGGATGTGGGGTGCTATTTGTCCATTGCACACAGACAACTCAATTTGCGTTCTGTAGATTACGCTGTGGGACACCTCCCCCCATTCTAGGGTTAGTCCTTTGAATAGGGTGTAAGGAATGTGTAGTGAAGATAAGATGGTAAAAGGTTTTTGGAAGTAAAATATACATAGTGTTTTATAACAAAAAGTAGGCTTACATTAATTAGTTGTATAGTTATTATATTAAAGGTACAATATTCGATTAATTTATTAATAAAATAAATGAGTTTTAGGCACAAGCAAAATATTAAATAATATGTTGTACTTTCCACATTCAATAAAGTTTAACTTTTTTAACCGATTTATAAATTAAATAAGTTCAAAATTATATTTCTTCACAAAAATGAAGTGATATTTCCTTAGAATGTTTTCCATTTAATTAAAATGAATAAAAATAAGCAAATACAACCTTTAATGAAAGCATTTCCAACTCTATTCAACCAGTATCCCTTTTTATCCTTAATTTACCTATGTCTACTTCAAAAGTTCCCCTCATATCCAATATCCTTAAGCATCCTGTTGCCTAATTAGTCGTGTGTTTTTATCGGAACTTCATTATAAACGCATCCATTCATATGAATTCATGCTCACTCGCAGACATTCAACTTATACCCCCATACAAGTATTCTCCCAAAAATAAATCACACTCCCTAAGCACGCAATGTCGACGCCCACGCGGCGTATGTGTAATTTGTAATTTGTGTATCTCCTCTATTGGGGTGGGGCGGGAGGTGGATGGCAAACCGACTTCTTTCACCAGTCTGCTGAATCCCCTTTTAATTGTTCATTGTAATTTATACACACATTAATTGCACATTTTCTAACCGCCATAAATCTGCAGGTCGTTTGAAACATTTTCCTTTTTATTAATTTGCCAAAGGAGGTTGGACCGTCGACAAAAGGTTAAAGTTAATGTGTGAGAATATCTCATTTACTGGCTCTAGTCAGTCGGGAATTCTATTAGGGATTCTTGGAAAATGAAATAGAATATTCATTATTGCAACATCAAGGTTGTACAATAAAAACAATTTGTTCATGATGAAATTATTTGGATTTGTCTTGAAGAATCTCAGTTATTTTTAGAGGTCTACAATTTCTTCTTTAATTTAATAATAATAAAATACTTTAAATTCAAGTTCCCTCTAAGAATAAATTCATTTTATGAATAGGAAAACCCCTTGACCATTCAGCAAGCTAATAATTCCATAAAATTCAAACAGTCCTATTAATTTTCCCTACCTTTTATGGCCTCTTAATTTGGGATAACTGATCGGGATGCATCATAACTTATAATTTAGTTCGCTAACCCCCATTTTGGAATATGGAGAACATATATCCTGGTTGAATTCCGATTCCAATTTTGCGGTTGTTCCCATTTCAGTTCACGCTGACGGGATGATGATGATGCCGCCGCCCATTGGTCAGTTCATTGCAATTTCACCGACCAATTCCGTGGCCCGTGGATCGCCGTCCGCTCCCTCCGCTGGACATCGCTCCGAAAACTGGCTGAAAATACCCCCCCCCCCCTATATCATCTCCACAGTTCCCACACTCTCCTCCGTGCTCCGGCCATTTGTCGAAAGCAATATTTTCTGCATGCAAACCAAAAAATTTGCATATAAATGCGAAAACGCATTCAAACTAACAACGACGTCCGAAAGGAGGAGCGAAATTCAGGACGCGGATGTCGATGTCGATGTGGAATGGGAATTGGGACTGCAAATGGAGCTGTAGCTTCGGTTTTCGGGGAGTTTCACAAGGTTCCCAGGAGGTTTTGCGGGGGGACAGAGGCCGAGGGTGGTATCCTCGCCATGTGGAGGCTTCATTTGCAGTGAAATAAATAAAGACGGAGGGGGAAAAAAAGGAAAATGTTCAGTGCGAAACGCGCGCGCTCCATCGAAAATGTACGAAAAAGTAATTAACTTGTGGGCCTGGTCAGCCTGAAAGGGGTAAGGGGATTCGTGTGTGTGTGTATGTGTGTGTGTGTGTGTGTGTGTGTGTGAAACGAATAGTGGTACAGGGGGTAGGGGTGAGGGGGCTTACGAACGAATGCAAATTTGGCCAAATGCACATTGCACTTCAAGCTAATGGCGGCCATTGTCGAAAGTCCTAGTGACTGGCCAATAGAGGACAGTGGAGTAAATATAAATAATATATTAAGCTTCACAAGGTTTTTGCTTTTTATTAATTTTAGGGAAGTTACTGGCATTTCTTTAAAGAAAATATCTATATAATATAAACCAAAATATATGTGGCCGACAATTTTAAGAAATACTATCTATAACTAGAAAGAATATGTCTTAAGCCAATTTAAAAATAACTTTCTTAAATCTATAATTATGTTTTTTCTTAATATGACTTATAGTTAGCGGTATTAATTGTATATTGACGCTTGAATATCACTTTATTAATAATTATAAAACAATATGTGTTAACGAATTAGTACCACTATCATTAATTCATAATAAATTAATTAATACGTGACTATCGCACTAATTATAAGTTATCAACTTGTAGCGTTAGGAAAGCATTTTAAAAAATAAATTGAAAATTGAAAAAAAAAATAAATAAATAAATAAATAAATGTAGTTTTATAGTTGTGCAAATCAAGTCACAAGCTTCCTTCTCATCGTGCCTAAAAATTCTCAAGTCTGTATTCAGTGACATGTGCGAAACGCGATTTAAAACGCGATCATCATCGAAGTTTAGGGGCGTTCCTCCTTATGGCGAGGTAAAAGCAATCCTTATGTGGATAATGATCGGTTTATAGGGGATAATATAGACGAGTCTCGACTTTTGTAGATTAAATCAAGCCGACTATAGACCTGAAGTTACCTAAAAACGCTCATAATTACGACAATATTTATAATGAAGGGATATATTTAAGTTTGGTTATGATATTACTAATATGTTAATCATTCAGTAAAATTATCTCCATTATTCATGCCTGTGTACTTCCATATACTTCCGACTTCATATCAAATGCAACGATGAAGGAAATGTAAATATTCTGATCGTATTATTATTAATATTTAATCAAATATCGAACTTCAATAGTGACTAACCACAACTATTTCCAAACCCAAAGACCCAGACTGATTATTAAATTTTAACCCACTGTTTCGCGTCGGCCATTCGCCTGCACAGACACACTTACACACACTACACACACACACACACTCGCACAACCAGCTCAATTGCATGCGCGCCCAGCCACGCCTCCTCCCCCTTCGATCCGTCGACCCACTCGGACGCGGCCTTCCCTCCCACTGCACCTCCTCCCGAAACTAACCACCCTACACAGTCCAAGCCCACCACCACCCGGCACCACCCCTGGCTGCAGCACCACAGACACCGCATGGCCGACAAAATAATATCATTTGACGATCAAAGTAATTATTTTGCTTTGGTCTACAGCATAATTGCGGGTTCTACTCGGACCCAGGGGTTGGCCACGGGTTAAGGAAGAGGGAACAAGAAGAAGGGGACGGGTGGTAGGGGGTGGGGGTAGGAGTTGGAAGAGGAGGAGCAGCAGTGGACTTGGTAGCCTGGGCATTGGACATCGCATGGCCGTCGCTTTGGTTGGCTGATTGCCCGCCCAAAAAAATACAGTGGTCCCAAGATCGCGATCTTTGCAATTCAAATTAATTTCTATATTTATGGGTGGTCCTGAGGCAAAAATATACTCCTTACTTGAGTGTTAAGTACAAAAAATGGCTTAAAATAATAAGGAACATTTTAATTACATACATTTTTAATAGTATTCAATATAGTTTAGAAGGAAAGCGTATATTAATTATGTTTTTAGTCAAGGCTTTTTTCTGGTAAAAGTTCATTAAAAAAGGCACACATAAGTCTCTAGACCTTTAAAGTTATTCTTCTTATTTCTTCTTATTTCAGAAAGAGAATGCATTTTGTTGAAATGATTTTTAAGAAATTGAGAAGTTGTCCTAATATTGAATTATTTACACACTAAAAACTCTCTTCAATTAAATTAGAATCTCTTTTCAATTAAATTAAGAATAACTTTACACAGAAATACATAAAAACCTGATAGGTATTTTGACTACCTTTTAATTAGTTAAATATTTAACTTTTAAAATAAAATATTATTCTTCAAAACCAACTACTTACCAACCCCCCTCGCTCCACTGTATCTTGGAAAATAGTCGTAGTTCAACCGGTTGGTACTTGCTACTGGCGGCGACGGCGTCGGCCCTCTTTCCCCCATGATATTTGCCTTTTTGCACATGGTTGACATTTTCCCCAACGCCATTTTGGCCATGTTGGCACAGGGCCTGCGATGTTTTATGGTTGGGAAAGAAAGAGGGGGGAAAATTCGGGCAGGGCGGGCGGCATGGTGTGCACTTTTCCGAATAAAATGTCGCGCACTCGCTCTTTTGCGGAGGCCAAGCCGATGCAGAAAATATGCAAATGCATGCAACAATTTCCCCGGCCAGACGCCATTTTGTGGCATCAACTTTTGTGCCCCGGCCGAACACGAGAAACCCAAATAAATTTATGTCATTGCTCGAAACAGAGAAAAAAAGAGAGGGGGGCATAAGCAAAAAAGAGAAAAAAAAACAGCAACAAACCAGAGAAGGGAAAATGCGAAAATTTTCAAATTGCATGCCAAGCGGAACTCACGAAAATTGAGTTGAATTTTTCCTTATTATTTTTCGCTACACATATAGGGAATTTTTATATGGTTGGAGAAGTTTATATGTGAGTGCCTGCAGAGAAGGAAAATTTTTGAATAAAGATATTTAATTTATAAATAAATATATTATTTATACTAAGTATTATTCAATATAAAAATCTCTACAATAAATCGTTGTGTATTTTAGAAGCCTCTTCATAGGGGGGTTTCGTCTAAGATTTATTTTTTCTGAAAAACTTTGCTTGGCAAACATTTTAAGGATTATATTTTCTTCATGGTAATTAATTATATATTATAGTCTTCGATTTTTACCCCAGTGTATTAGCATCGCCTGTTTCCTAATTACAGTTAAAAGCTCTCCCTCTTGGTGGCCATTAAAAAGTTAGTCGAAAAGTTTTCCTTTTTGGCCAATTGTTGCCAAAGTGCTGAATTTTTGGTTCTTTTCAACAACAAAAAAAAAAAAAAACCAAGGGAAAATATTTAACTATAGAAAATACATATCTGAACGAACATCTTGCCCATATATACACCACAACTGGCGACCGAGAGAAAAAAGATACAAAAAAGTAATCAAAATGCAAAATGCGGAGCGGCGGATGCAGGAGCAGGAAATATGGCCGCGGGCCGTACCGCCAAACTGCATTCCGAATCAACAACAGAAGCTAACACAACATGCATCAAGCCCATCAACATCCCCATCAGCACAAAGCAACAACAACAAAAAAAAGAAAACTACAAAAAAAAAATGAATAAAGAACAGCGGCTACAACTACAACTCCCGGACCAGGCCAACAGCCAACAAAGTAGCAGCCGAAAATGGACGAAGGTGGCAGCGAACTAACCTGATCTATGCCCAAGACATGGCTAACTATTTTACACGGAGATTTATTTTCTTAAAAATAACATTTCCAAGACCTAAATTCTCATATTTTTATTACTGTGTAAATAAGGATTTATCATGAGTAATTATTAAGATTTAATTGAATAAAACTTACACATTTAATCAGCTTGAATTGTATAGAGATCTTTAAATATTAACAAAAACTTAAACCCTCAGAAACAAAAGTGTTTATTATAAATTTGATATTTTTTCTATATCTAATTTTACAAATCCTTGTCTAAATTGCTTTTCAATTTAGGTATATATATTTTTTTCCTGTGTATCCCAGACAGATAGACTGCCAACTATTATGGAGCGAAGAGCCGACACTTATTACTCACCGAACCACTCTGGCAGTTCGTAATGAACTTGGGGCATTTGATTGACTCGAAAGACTGGCAGAGCCGCAGACTCGAGAGGAGCAGCCGCAAAGGCAACTCTCGCGATTCGCTATTCCCGACTTCGACATATATATACATACATATATATATCTTTTCTTTTTGCTATGAAAAATCGCTGTCTGTGGCTGTGAGCTGAAGCTCAGGCCTGAGTGAAGGCAATGAATGAATGATGAATGCCAGTTATAGACGGTTCCTCAGCCTTCGATTTGTGTTCGGATATATATAGAGGATTGGATCGGGGGGGAAACAGCAGTCGCAGTTGCTGGCCGCGGAGCAACATCTAAATGTGAATTTTATGCATTTTATACAAGACGAAAATGGAGACGAGACACAGTGGTTGTGGGTCATCATTTGGAATGTAAAATATTCAATAAAGAAGGGAGAATTTTCATCCATTGAATTAAAACATAAGTCTAATATATCTTAAAGAAATTCAAGCAACATTAAAAAGATTTTCTGTCTAACTGCGCTTTAGGTTTTTTTTTGTTTAGTGTATAAAGAAAAGTGTATATAGAGAATTTTCACGTTGAGATACCCTTAAAGTGTCTAAGATTAAATATATATTTGCTCTATGATAAATATACATAATATATAAATAATAATATACTCCAGAGAAAACACATGTGAGAAAATTGAGATTTAAAAGGACCTCTTTCAGTTATTAAAATAACTAGGATAATTCTAAGAAAATTTCGAGTGTTGTTGACAAAAATACAATTCTTTAAAATTGAAACTTTAAACTAATAATGGAAGCATAACTTAAAATATTTTCTGATAAAAACAAATTGGTATTTAAAAACTATTAATAAATAAAAATACAGATACTTAAAAGAGAAACTAATATAGACCAAGACTAACATAATCAAAGACATACAAATATTTAATAATTCTCCCACTGTGCCGAGACAGAGGTGAGGATGTGGCTCGACTTGCGCAACATGTAATCCTTGTGATGTGGCATGGCGGCATATATACTCCAACCTACATATGTATGCCACATATATAGCTATATAGCTACATATAAATGTGAATACATATAATAATATATGTATATACAAGAACAACAACAAAAAAAAAGTGCTTTAGGCGCGGCACAGCTTTTTCAGCAGCAGAAGCAGCGGCAGATGGCAGCTGAAAGATGCAAAGATACAAAGATACATGAGGGCACAGCGGCGGAGGATGATGCCGAACTGATCGACGAGGAGGCTGGGGGCAGCATCGAGGGGAATGAAAAGCTATAGGACGCGGGGGCTATCAGGCCACCGAGGGGTTCGAAACGAAGTGCAGACATTGCGCATAATTTCGCGTACGTTTTGTGAATTTGTAATTTCGAAATTATTATTGCCAAGACCAAGCTGGAAACGGCGGATGAGGTGAGACAAGGAGCTCCATGTGAGCCATGTTCTGGCTCTTCCACGTCCTCGACTTCTGCCTCCCCCCCCTCTGAAACTTCCTCGCCCCTTGTGGTTGGAACAAATTGAGTCTGATTGGAAGTTTCTGCAAAGTTTTGCCATCGCTTTCAGCTCTTGCCGATTTGATTCGCTGCAGAAAAAAGACATTAGCACAGGGAAGGGAAAACAAGAATGTCGAAGGCGTTTCCCAGTTTATGGAATTGGAAATTTCAGCATTTATATATCTGACGAGAGTGAGGAGGTGAGACTGTCCAACCCACACACACAATATATTTAATATGCCGATGTTTTATTTTTCGTTGCCCTTTCACCGCATTTTTCGCCGGAAAACTCATTCTCAGCAAGTACAATGAGCTATCCATTAGGCGAACTTTTCACCAATTTTTTAACGCCGCGCTTGCGGTTATTTACACATGCCAGCACAGGGAAAAAAAGGGGTTTTTTCTTTTATTTATTTTTATTCCAAAATTATTTAAATTATATTGCAATTAAAGCAAAAAAGTATACTGTTTTAATCGTGAGAATTGGGAACTAGAGATGGCAGAAATTATCTATAAATCAATATTATTTAGATACTTTTTGCGAAGGCTATTTTAATATATTGCGATATATTCTCTATAAATCGATATTCTGTTTGATTTATCGAACTGTTGCAAAAGAGAAGCCTAAGCTTAGTAGAAACTATTATTATTGTTTATTATTCAATTTTTGAGCTAAGAAATGTTTTAATATAAGGTAAAATAAGACAACTAAATTTAATATTTGTGCGATTTATCGAAAATATAAAAATATTCCAATATATTTCTATTCTATGCTATGTTCGATGTTATATTGATTGCGATTTTAATTTGTATATATAATATTAGCCATTTCCTATCGATGTATATCCCTACTAGTAACATTTAAGTATTCTTTATACTCAAGATATTCAATCAATCAAGTCATTAGATTCTGAATAAAAGAATTAATTAAATTAGATTTTTAAATTCAAAAGGAGTTCAATTTTATAAGATAATAAAGTATTTGAAGCAAATATTTTAGTAAATAGATAAAAACATTAACTAATAAAGTAATCCTGCACTTTTTCCAATGTACTTTACATACATCTGCGGACATCATAAATATA
Organism: Drosophila baimaii; assembly: GCA_018874675.1. NCBI lineage: Eukaryota > Metazoa > Arthropoda > Insecta > Diptera > Drosophilidae > Drosophila > Drosophila baimaii. The sequence goes on along the minus strand of JAEIIU010055527.1, from coordinate 64,103 downwards.
TGGGGAGAAAAAAAAAACAACAAATTACATCCGCAGCTCATGCCCAGCGCAACTCAACTGAACTGAACTCTCAACTGTTTACTCATGTAAATAATTAAGCAAAATAATGGCGCAACAACAAGAGCAACAACAATGCCAGGACCTTCGTTATGCGGCAGTGATTTTTCACACACCCGAATGTCCAGTTCCGTGTGTGTCTGTGAGTGTGTGTGTGGTGTGTGCATACAAAAAGACAAAGTGATGTCCATTGTTGTGGGTCCTTTATTTTCTTTTTTTTCATCCTCAACACGCGTAGCCCTCAACTCTTTTGCCCCCCACATATCCCCTCTCTACATATATCCTTCATTCATCCTTGCGTGTCCAACGTGTGAAAAAAATGGTCAGCTTTATTTTTCATACTGTTAAGCACACACTCACACACACACACACACACACACACACACAAAAGCGACCTCACGCAGCCTCATACATTTTTTAACAAATTTATTGGGCGTAAAAAATGATATTTAATTGTGTGTTTGGGATTGTTTTCCGGGCTAAAGGTTACAATAGAACCCCAAGCTATACGGCGACGGGGTATGGGTTTAAGGGGAAAGGGCGGTAAATAAAGTATAGATTAAGCTTTCAGCAGATCCTTGTGGGAATTCAGGAGAATTACCAACCTTTTAGGGTTTAAATTGAATTATAATAAATACTTAACTATTTATTATTATTGTTATTAAACGTTATATCTTTATATATTATTTTAATATGTAATCCTAAGATGATGTATTATCTTTCAGCAATCAATTTTATATATTTTGGATAAGATTTCAATAGATTTAAATGTACTAAATTTTTAAAGTGATTTTTGAAGACTTGTATCTCAATATATTACATTTTAAGTATGGATTAATTATTATTTTAAACATAGAAAAACCAAGACAACTTTCTACATGAAAATGACTCCTAACTGAGACCAAGAAATACCTCTTAAGCTCTTAACTTTGAGCCTCTGCCAAGGAATTTTCCTTAAGAACGAAAACCTCCACCAATCTAAGCCAAAAGCCGCCCGAAAAGCCCGAAACAGAAACCGGCAAGCCAGGGAAAACCACTTTGGTGTCTTCCTCCGGCCTCCCGGCGACCGCAGAAAAGTGCGGCCAAGTTGTCTTGACTCCTATTTACCTTGGCGCAAATAACATTTGCCAGGCTAAAAAGTAAAATTGTAAATGAATTATTGGATCCATTAGCAAAATCCATTTACACAAATTTAATGCAAAAGCAGCTCAGCTCTCTCGCTCTCTCTCTCTGTCTGTCTCTCTCCCTCGAAAAAGGAAAACTTTACACACTTCGTTGAACTTTTCTGGCAGACGCTGAAGGCTGAACAAGATTCGGCTGCCCCGATCACAAGGGGTTGGAGGTGGAAATAAAAACTTAGCAATTAAAAAATAAGCAAAGCAAAAGAAAACATTTTTAGAATTACGTATAATGCGTAAAGGGTTTCTTGAGGGCCGGAAAGGGATTTCCCCAGGACTACATTCCCTTTCCATTTGGAAATCGAACGATTTGCATACGAAAATAGATGGAAAGTCTATGTCTGTGAGTTTGGCCTGCAGCTGGGGAAGCCCAGACTTGAAGGTTGTGTGGGTGGGTTTTGCAACAATATTATTTTAACTTTGGCCTTAAGTAAAAGTGGCTGAAAGTTCTCTTTTCGAATCGGACTCACTTTATCTGCTCCAAAAAGGGTTAATTTTTGGTCTGCAACAAAGTTCATTGCTTTATTACATTAGCCATTGGTTTATGATATTAATGTATTGTTCGAGAAAGAAAAAAATGCTATACGCATTTTATGTAACAATAACAAAAGCCGCAAAATTTATTAACTCTCTTTTTTGCGGTGCGGTTCCTGCTTACCGACTAGCCTTTCAATTTATTTACAAACCACTTAATTTGTTTGTATTTAATCAGATTCTGTTTTAATTACATTCTATACGCTGTGTTAATTCCGATATTAAAAATGCATGTGCTTCGTTCTCTCGCCGATTTTTTCCAATTCCCCATCAATATTTATTGGAGTGTCCGCTCGGCGTTGCGTTTTTAATGCAATTACGGACAATGCAAACAATTGGCTTTTATAGACTTATAAACCATTTTTATGGCCAACTGTCTCTGTCTCTGCTTTCTCGTTCCCCCCGCTCCGGGATTTATGTTCTGACTTTTATTTTTATTTATATTAACTTTTTACGCAGCTCTTCTTGTTGCTGTGTCTCTTTTTTGTGTGTGTTTTTTTTTCTTTTTTGTTGGTGGTACATTAAGTGGCATTAATTATTATTTATGACATTGTTTTTGTCATTCAATTTTTATGATATTTTTCAATGAATTAATGCCACAGCGACTTTCTTTTGTTTAAAACCATACTTTTTTATTATATAAAAATTAATTAATAACCATTTGACTTTGGCGTTGAAAATAAACCTCTGAATTGAAACGAACGTTGCGGTTTCCGGGGGGGTTTTTTAAAGTTTATTGTATTTATGACTAAGTAGAGATGGTAAAGCATCGATGTTAATCGATTTGAAATCGATTTTCGCATAGAAAAATATCGAAAGCAATGATATTTTTCCTTAGGAAGTTTCCTGAATTATTTTTATAACTGAGAGTTCAATGGTTGCCCTTAGAATATTTATATTTTAAAAGAAATACACAAGATAAAATACATTTTTAAATATAATAACCTTCTCAGAAAAGTCTTTATAAGATATATTTATGGGTAATAACTCCCTCAAATTAATACATATACATATTAATACCACCATACCATTTTTAGGTCTTCTTCCTCTGACTATATATCCTTAAATCCCATGCCTTCTTTACCTTAAAAACCCAACTAATAACTCACACAACAATCCATCCCATATTGATAGACCACAAAGCGTCGTTGATATTGATTTACAACAACAGTTATCAGAGATTGTTATGCTGCAGAATTGGCCAGAAATGAGGCTTAATTTTGCGACAGGGCCAACTGTCGCCAGTGGCCAGTCGCCGCCACTAAGGTTTCCCTTCGGATTCCGCTTGCCTGACACTTGAGCAGCAGAACCTCGGTAAATCACATGAGCCGGGGCCAAGTGGCCAACCGAAAGCCAGGCCAATAAGCAGCAGTCAGTTAGCTGCAACTGGTAACATGAACCCAACAAAAAAAGGGGGGAAAATCCAAGGGAAAGGAGCGGTGAGGCGAAGGCGGTTGGCCAAATCGACGCCAGAACAAATTGAGCAGAAAACCAGAAGGCGCCAGTTCAAGGGAACTTGGGGAAGAGCAAAGGAGTACGAATCCTTTTGGGTCATGGTATTTTGACACTTGCCACTCAGCCAGCAGCAGCAACAACAGTTATTCGGGCTTATAATGAATATGAGCAACACACCGAAGGACATCCAAAGCTGCCAAAGAGAAGTCCTTCAAGGTCCCCGTTTCGTTTCCCTTCAGAGTGTGTGTGTGTGTGTGTATTGGTGACATGTGGCGCCAAGTAGACAAAACCGAAAAAACCAAAGCAATTTCCGGACCCGGCAACAAGCAGGAAATTCTAGCTGAAAGACAGATAAATTCCAAACTTACTTTGATGGCCGGTGCTCTAATGAAGACAGCTACAAAATGTCTTTACCTAATGAATGACAGTTCAGGGAATCGCCAGAGGGGGGAATTTGGAGCTGGAATGAAGCCCCCAAGTCCACTTCTTTTTTTTTCGGACAGGTCTAGCTAGCCCAGGGAGCGCTCTTTGACTCATTAAAAAATTAGAATTCGAGACGCGCTATATTATTCTTGGGCTGCTGACGCTTTATACGAAAAAAGAAGATACATTGGGTATTTACCCTTGGACATAAAGGTTGCTAAAAAATATATATTTTATTCTGTAAACTCATGAATAGTTTTGAAATTCTATTATTATGTACATATATTTTAAGAATTTTTAAATAAAATATTTTGCAAAAGCAAAGTTTCTTATTTATTTGTAGAAACAGTTAAATATTCAAACCAATTGCCTAAAATTCTTATTAAAAGCTTTTCTTCTTAAATATTTTATAATCACATTAAATATACTTTAAATTAAAATTTCTATGTACATATATATTCTTCATTAATTCTCTTTCTACCTTTGACTTTTTAACACCCTGAAAAGTATTCCTTCTTCGACTTTATTACAAACTTTATTCACTTGCTTAATTTTTTTTCAGTTTTATCCATTTCCTTTTCAGCTAAAATCAACAACAATTTTTAATTTCATTTTTCAAACGTCGCTTTGATACCTGCACGCCGCATTAACACCCCCCGAAAAAACCCCCAGATCCATCACACCTCTCCCCCTCAAAAAAAAAAGAGAAAAAAACCTAAAATCCAAGGCTCTACCCGAAGTTTCCAACTGATGGACTGACTGACTGAATGACTGAATGAATGACTGACTACTGCCCAGCCCTTGGCTGATAATTTGATATGCCTTGGCCCTGTTTATGCGGTGGGTTCATAAGGACAACGCAATGATGCGGGGGGTGTTTTAATTTTATTTGCACAAAAATGCGCGTCAATATTACCGAAAAAATACATTTGGACAAGGCGACGTTGCCTCGTGTCCGCTGTTGTTTTTCTTCTGTTTTTCCCCCCTCTATACTCTGTGGCCAAAGCAAATAAAATTCATTATGAATTTCTAATTATATTGCCCGCCAAAGGCAACCCTCCAACACAACAGAAAAAAAAAGTCAAAGTTGCCTCAAAAAAGTTTACATTTTTTGGAATCCCCCCTTTTTTTTGGAGAAAGAGAAAAAATGTCAAGCCGCACATTTGACAATGATGAATTCGCTTTTGGCCAGCAACCCCCAGAAGGCTGGCCCAAGCTGCAAAAAAAAACTGGCCTTAGATAAACTGATTAGGCACATCAATTGGGCAGAGCACTCATCTCTAGGAAAACCTTCGCCTAATGGCAATTGTTTTGTGAAAATTGAATTTTCCTTTGTACTTCCGGGCATTGCTTTGTCTGCCGACCGGTTACAGGGGACTTCCCAAAAAGCGGCGGCTGTCTAATTAGAAATATGAAAATAAGGCGAATGTTTCGCGGTTTTCTGCACCTGCTGCTGCCAGAGATAAGGAGGCCGAAGGCCTCGAAGGTGAAAACCGAAATGGGGAAGGAGTCAGAGCCCCAGAGGGATGGTTTTCTCTCTGCCAAATTGGTAAAGGTATTTGTTTAAATTATTATTGGACTTAATTACAGCCAAGTTGAGCCAAAGAATGCGCAATAATGGAAACCAATTTCAAGTTTTATATAGCAACTGGGGGAAGGGGGGTTAAAATAAAAATGTGTCCAGCTTAAGGTGTTTAAATGAATGAAGGACGGTTTGTAAGCCTGAGTGGTATTAAGCAAGTACTTAAGATTATTTACAATTGTTACGGAAAAGGGCTGGAATTCAGTTCTATGGAAGTGGTTAAGTGTCATAAAGTAGGATTATAATATGCTGGTTTTGTGGCTTCAACTTTGGGAAAGTTTAAACATTTAACAATTAAAAAGGAGCCTTGATATAAAATACTTTTTTGGAAATTGGAGATATATTTAGGTATATTATAGATCAGAGTTGGAATGCAAGATATAATGGAAAAAGCCACTGTACATCTAGACAAAAAAAAACACCAATCTTTAATCAGTTTATATCAGATCTTATTAACTAAAACGCTCCTCTTATAATGTTTACATGCCTCAAAAAATATTATAATTCCCCTTAAATCTCCCCAAACTATTAAAGTTTATTAAAGACCCAAAGCGAAAGTCAAACACAAAGCTCATAAATGTAATACAATCCTCTCCATATACCGCATTAATTCACACATTAAGCTATTTGGCATTGATTTCTATTTGCCCGGCAATGATTGACTGATTGATGATATCGAAACTAGCCAAACCCAAAAAGACCAAAGCAAATAAAAGCAACCAAGGCTAAAACTGAGTCTGAGATTAAAATGGGGGATTTGTGGCTAATAGACAGTGGACATCGTATGGACGACTCGTTATCTGGGGCACAATGGGAGTATTAGAGAGGGGAGAGTGTTGGCAAACAATGGCATGACGATGATGATAGTAGTAATGACGATGAGCCTCCTCCGTCCTTCGATATAAATCAAACAACAATGAGAGACACAGATACAGATATGCTTTGCGGATAACATAGGACATAAACGAGAGCACACACTCGACATTGAAGGACATTCGAGGATAATGCGCCGCCTCTCAACACGAACACGAACACGCCCCTCGATTTTCCGGGTTTTTTTTGTCATTGTCAACGCTAAGCAGCGTGTGAGGATTACTACGCATTCTTCTGCGCAAGGACCCGCCACTTGGTCCCTTTGTCTAATTGGTTGTGTCACATATGAGAGAGAGTACATATCCTACCCGTAGGATTTCGATCCCGAATTCCACCAACACCCATCCCATCCGCATTGTTGTGACTGTTGTCATTAGCTCAGGTCCCAAGTTCGACTTTTGCTCGGCGAACATCTTTCAGTGGCTTTGTTTGGGGTATTTAATGCTTCAATTGATTTCTGATTTAAGTGCCTCCCCGCGGACCCAAACAGCCAGCAGCTGCCGAAGATTCCGCCGTCGCCGCTGCCCAGCAGGTTGTCCTCCGTCTCGCAGAGTCTTAGTGATCCGTTCGGGGTCAGCTAATTGAAAGTCTTTCACCTTCATCAAGAGCCTAATGATGACGGTGCGCAAAAAAAAAAAAATGAAGTGAATCATGAAAAGCGGCACACTAAAATCTTGAGCTCCAGGTATCGAAGCTATTAGGTAATAATATTGAAGCCTATCCACTTTAGTACGCACAGTTTTTAAATTATCTATTGCTAGGCATATTCAAATTATAAACATTAATAAATCTATAAGTAATTTATAGAAAGAGGAAAATATATCCATTGAACACTACAATAAATAAGCAAGAGTTGGGGAAAAATCGTTTAAAAAACCCATGTAATCGATTTTTATACCCTTGCAGAGGGTATTATAAATTTGCCATGATGTTTGCAACGCAGAGAAGGTGTCATCTCCGACCCTTCTTGATCAGCATCAACAGCCGAGTCGATCTAGCCATGTTCATCTGTCCGTCCGTCCGTCTGTCCGTTTCTACGCAAACTAGTCTCTCAGTTTTTGGGCTATCGAGCTGAAACTTTGCATATAGTCTTCTATATACTCTCACTGATATATATGTCGGAACGGGCTGGATCGGACGACTATATCCTATAGCTGCCATAGAAACGATATGGAAAAATTGACATATTTTCGCAATTTTTAAAGATATTCAAATAAAACTTTATATATGCCTTTATATTATAAATATAATCACCTCCTAAAAATTTCATTGAAATCGGACTTAGTTTGTGCTTCTATTATATAAATACAGCTATCCCCATGAAATTTCATGGAAATATATATTCGCTGAAGAGACCATTGGTTGTGGTCGAAACGGCTGACCGAAGATGCCTCGCTTACAATTGATCTGTGTGCTCGATCAAACATATAGTGGTGTCTATAAATATTGGGCAGATCTTATGACCTCAAGTTCGCTAAACGCTTCAAATATAATAGATTTTTTTCTGAAAGATCAAAAGAATCGCTTTCAATTCATTTATTATTATAAACTTTAATATTTACTTCAAATAATGGAGAAAACTTATTTAATATTATAGAAATTACACTAATTAAATTCTACAATAATAACTGATAATATATACCACAAATTAATAATGAAAATTTGTTTATAATTCCATTAAAAAACCGAGAAAACCTTTAAGAACTCAAAAGTAAGTTTAAGTACAAACAACGTTGAAGCGTAAAATATATATTACTCTCCCAGAACCCCCTTGAAGTTGAGTCACGGTACACTTTCTGGAACTATATTATTAGCCAAAAAAAAAAAAAACAACGTAAACAAACGCTATAGAAATGAAAAACATTGACAGGAACTACATACGTAATGCCTTGAAACCTGATAATGGCATCATCGGCAGAACATTTCGAGATAAGTAGAGTCGAGCAGCTGAGCTCAAAAGCTTTCGAATGAGATTTCAGCGAGGCAGTTGCAAAATATCAACCATAAAGTCAGGACGTGTACACTTCTCTCTCCCAACGAGAAGATGAAATTTATTTTATTTTATTTACTGGGTCTGCTCAGTGTGACGAGCTTGACCCATGGCGCCAGCAACTTGATCTGTTACTATGACTCAACCTCGTATTTGCGCAAAGGTCTGGCCAAAATGCAGTCATCAGATCTGGACTTGGCCCTGCAGTTCTGCACCCATTTGGTATACGGATATGCAGGACTAAAGGCTGGAACCCACGAGTTGTTCAGCTTGAATGTGGACCTGGACATGTTCCACTACCGCGATATTACAGCTCTGCATCAGAAGTTCCCGCAACTAAAGATCCTGCTGAGTGTGGGCGGTGATCGCGATGTGGATGAGTCGCATCCCAATAAGTATATAGAGCTCCTGGAGTCGAATCGCACTCAACAGCAGAATTTCATAGATAGCAGCATGATTTTGCTAAAGCGAAATGGATTCGATGGCCTGGATTTGGCCTTCCAGCTGCCGCGAAACAAGCCGCGAAAGGTGCACGGCGCCATTGGGGGTTATTGGAAGCAGTTCAAGAAGCTCTTTACCGGTGACTTTGTGGTGGATCCCCTGGCCGAACATCACAAGTCACAGTTCACGGATCTGGTGGGGAATCTGAAGAACGCTTTTCGCAGTGCAAATCTTATGCTGAGCCTGACTGTCTTGCCCAATGTGAACTCCACTTGTAAGTCTTTCTTTCTACATAAAATCTGCCCTAATGTTAAATATTTAAATACATCCCTCTTAGGGTACTTTGATGTCCCCAAGCTGCATCCCCAGTTCGACTATATCAACCTGGCTGCCTTTGATTTCCACACTCCGCTCCGAAATCCCGAGGAGGCTGACTTTAGTGCTCCGATTTTCCTGCAGGACGAACAGAATCGCTTGCCCCACTTGAATATCGAGTACCAGATTAATTACTGGCTCCAGAATCATTGTCCTGCGCAGAAATTAAACTTGGGCATTGCCAGTTATGGACGAGCTTGGAAGCTGACAAAGGACTCTGGCCTGAGTGGCCTTCCCGTGGTTCCTGCCACTTATGGTCCAGCTCCTGGGGGACTGCAAATCAATAGCCTTGAAGGATTACTAAGTTGGCCAGAGATTTGCTCGAAATTATCCCAGAATTCTTCGGCCCAATATAGGGGAGAAGCGGCACCGCTTCGCAAGGTCACGGATCTTACACAGAAATATGGAAACTATGCCCTCCGGCCGGCGGATGAGAACGGGGACTATGGCATGTGGCTGAGCTTTGATGATCCGGATTTTGCCGGTATAAAGGCGGCGTATGCCAAAGGCAAGAATCTCGGAGGAATCGCCGTATTCGATCTGAGTTGTGACGATTTCCGGGGCCTTTGCACTGGACAAAAATTCCCCATTGTGCGTTCAATTAAATACTTTATGGCATAGAGAATTTATTGTTTCCTCTGTTTAGATTAATATTTTAATGTGAAATAAATGTAAAGTTATTAAATAAATATTAAAACCTTTATTTTAGATGTTACCAAAAGGTTTTGTTTTACTAAGAGGCATAAAAATAGATTTCAATAAAAGTTACTAAATAAAAAAAATAGAAAAATCTATTTATACATCGATAGATTCGATTCTTTTGGTTTTTATCGAACATCGGTTCGGGTTTGACAGAATCGATGTTTAGTACACCTCGAATAAGACAAGAAAAAAGTGTTAAGTTTGGTAAGAGTTTTTTCATTAACTTCTTTTCTTTGTTGTTTGAAATTTACCTCAACAAAAATGTAACTTTTGTGTTTAAAAAAATTAATAAATTGTTTTCCTTGATTTTATCGATATCTTTTTATATTATCGAAAAGAGGACAACCATATCGACTCAGTTTGCGAAATTATCGTATGTTAAATGAAACCCCGTGTAACATACGATACTTTTGCGAAATGGCGTTGAAAAATTAATCGATAATTAGTAAATATTTATTAAGAAGAATTTCTAGAATTTTAAAGATTTTGTTATGTGTATTTTATCTCTAAAGATGACCGATTTCATGCATCTTCTTTGCCATTTTATTCTCACTTAAAGTACTCAAATAATTTGCGAGCTCAGCTAGGAATAACCCTGCAATATAGTGCGTGTGATCAAATAATTTGTATTTTAGACGGGTTTTTCCACCACCACATACTGATGTTCTTTTTTTTAATTGCGAAATAAATGTGAAATAATGTTTCTTAATTCTAATCAGCGAACGTGTTTCAATGTTGTGAGATTATTTGCTTATTTATTTTATTTGTTGTTGTATTTTTTTTAGTGGCCTCCCAGACTTGACCCTGCGGCGCGACGACGACGACGACATCGTCGTCATTAATTTGTGAGTACACAATTAAGTCATTGCGAGAATAAGTAAACTGAAAGTAAGCTGGGCTTCAGCCCGACTGCTGCGGTCTGGCCGCTGAGAAGAGGGGCGGGAGAGATCTTCTTAAAGCTCCGACTCAAGCTTTTGTCGTCTGTTTTTGGTTTCGGTTTCCATTTCGATTTCAGCTTCAGTTCGATTTCATTTGATCTGCGCTGCGGTTGTGTTTATTGAGATTTTTTTGTACTATAGCCGTAGATATACATATCCCCGGCACCATGAAGCCCTGGATCTGGTTCGCATTTGTCGCGTGTCTCTTTGCGGCGAGCACAGAAGCTGCCTCCAACTTGGTCTGCTACTATGACTCTTCGAGTTACACGAGAGAAGGTAAGGGGGGAGTACTGGGAAAATGATTCAGTGATTAAATACAAAAAGGTGTTAAAAATAACAGGTGTTAATGGAAAAACACCTATAACTTAAGGGAATGTAGAACAGAACAGAACTTATCCGAAAAGTCGTATGAATGCTGACAAACTTAAGTAAGACTTTGAAAATGCTACTCTAATTACGATTATAACTCAGCGTTATAATTATTTATCATTATTCTTAATAGGAATTGTAATTCTTAACTGAAATACATAAATAACAAATAAGACTTACATATAAATTTATATAGAAAATAATTATAAAATAAATTTAAAACCACTTTATAATATTAAATGATATGTTCATTCACTTCACAAAAGTTAATTTTACATATTTACACAAAAGCAGTTACTTATAACTATTTTATCTTCTTATACCGTTTTTCTCGAAGTAAATACAGTAAACAATAGTTACCAGTTCAAAGGTTCGCTTTTAATTATATATTTAACCCACTTACCAATCAAAGCTCATTACAAGATTAATTTATTGCTATAGAAAAACCAGAAATACACTTCTAAGTTCTAAGAATTCATTAAAACAATCTTGAACATTAAGGATTTATTTATTTGTTTAAGTAATTGCTTTTTGCTAAGGCAAATATAAATAAAAAACCTTAGTCATCGGTAGGCTTAATTTATAACTAAATTTGGAAGAACTCACGACGACTTTGAAGAGCCATAAAAACACTTATTAAAATGTCAAGGAAAGTGAATTTAAATAGCTTATTTATGTTCTTTCCTCAAGCTTAAATAACTTGAAATTACTCTATTTTAATACAAGCACAACCTTTTTGATTAGCATGTGCCAAATTTACAAACGCAAATGAACCAGAAAAACCAAAAACATGATTAGCATAGTTACATAATCATGTGAGTGTTCAAAACAAAAACTCGGATTTAATTTAATTCAGTTCGCAGCCCAGCCAGCTTATCGCCTGGCGAGAGAGAGAGAGAGAGAAAAACAAAGAGAGCCGAGAGCCAAATCTATATATGCTAAAGCTAGTTCTATATTAAATTGAGAGACGGGAGGTCAGTGGCTTATCGGACAAGTTTTTCAAACAAACAAATAAACACAGAGAGAGGGAGAGAGACACTCTGGCTCACTGAGATTTCTCTGCAGCGAGAGACAAAGTAAAGACTTTTTCATGTTTAATCAGGTTAACAAGCTAATTAGACCGGATTTAACTTACCAAAATAGCAATTATGGAATGACGGACCAAAACTGTGGCTATTAGTTGATTATTTTTTTGATTATCTGCGATCTGGGTTTAGGTGATTTAATCCAAATCTGATATGAACCCACGCATTTGAAATGAAAACCAGAGCGTTCAACACACAGCGAGTCCAGCACGACAACTGGCACCAGCAGCGATCCAAACAAGTGCCAAGCAGAGCTTCAAGTGACTCAGCTGAGCTGAACAGTGGCACCAAGATGTTAAATTTTAGTTGAAAAAATATATTTCAATACGAATTTCTAAAGCCTACCGAATATTTTCAAGGAATAGCACTTATAAGTCCAAGGACATTATATCGAAACTGTTAACACAAATCTATAACTCAGGAAATGTTACTTGTCTGTCATACAATATCTTAAAAATAATATCAATATATTAAAAAGAACGATTTTTAAAGCCCAGCGAATATTATTGCTCAGTACGTTGGATCACTGCAGTTGTTCGCAAAGCCCTCTGCCCGGTCTCAGCCTCCCCACGAATGTGTGGATAAAAGAGAATGAAACAATTAGTGCTGTCACCTTGTAATTTGGTAGCTACATAGCTTTTTTTTAGAGCTATTTCTGCAGTCAAAGCTATATTTGATGCCATATTACAGAACACTTTAGCATTTTTCTCATCTCTAACCACAATATTTTGTTTCTTGCACACACAAATGAAATGAATAGATGTGACTGTGACTGCTGGGACTATCTCTGCTTTAACTCCAAGCAAACTTAAATAAAAATGTTAAAAAAAATCAAATGTCATAAAGAAAGATTTAAAATATATTTATAAACATACGAAATAACGATAACTGACTTGAAAATATGAAAGAATATATTGAAATTCTTAATTATTCAATTATATTATTATATTCAATAAATAAATTCAAATTAATTGGTAAAAAGTAATTCATAAAAACCTAATCAATTTCTGAAGAAAAAACTAACATTTTTTGTAGTTGATACTTGACTTTAATCCACTTTTCGCACACCTCATCCACTGTGCCCCGCACCCAAGTCAATCCACAATAAACCGCTCGCTGGGCACACACTGCTGGCGTTCAATTAAGCCACTGAAGCCAGCGGAGACAATGGATTGGACAGCGGGAGAGGATGATGATCCGTCGATCTCTGATCTCGCCAGCTTTCCAGTAGTTCCACATACAGCGAGAGCGAGAGTGTTTTTGTGTCCGATCTCACATCCCAGATAGTGTCAGGCGGTGGGGTGCTCTCCGGATCTCGGATTATTTGTCATTCGAATGCAGCTCGTCGTACCTCCCATTATGCATATGGAAATAATGTGATCTGTGTATATTCCAGGTCTGGGCAAGCTGCTCAATCCCGATCTGGAGATTGGAGTGCAGTTCTGCACCCACTTGGTGTACGGATATGCGGGAATCCGTGGCGAGAACTACCAGGCGTACAGCCTGAACGAGAATCTGGACATTTACAAGCACCAATTCTCCGAGGTGACCGCCCTGAAGAGGAAGTACAACCACCTGAAGGTCCTGCTTAGCGTGGGCGGTGATCATGACATCGATGTGGAGCATCCAAATAAGTATATCGAGCTGTTGGAGGGCGAGAAAGTGCGTCAAACTGCCTTTATTCGATCTGCTTATGACCTGGTGAAGAACTACGGCTTCGATGGTCTGGATCTGGCCTATCAATTCCCCAAGAACAAGCCCCGCAAGGTGCACGGTGAACTGGGTAGCGCTTGGAAGAGTATCAAGAAGCTGTTCACCGGCGATTACATCGTGGATCCCAATGCGGCTTTGCACAAGGAGCAGTTCACCGCTTTTGTCCGGGATGTCAAGGATTCCCTGAGGGCCGATGGATTGCAGCTCAGTTTGACTGTTCTGCCCAATGTCAACTCGACTTGTAAGTATACTTATATAAATAATAAATATTTATCTATATTTAAACATTACTATTAAGCACTATAACCCCCTTAACATCAGGGTACTTTGACATCCCCGCTCTGAATGGCCTGGTGGACTTTGTAAACCTGGCTGCCTTTGATTTCCTTACACCCGCCCGCAATCCCGAGGAAGCGGACTATACTGCTCCCATCTACAATCCCACGTCGAAGGATCGTCTGGGACATTACAATGCTGATTTCCAGGTGAATTACTGGGTGAAACAGGGATTCCCAGCGAGTAAGATCAACCTAGGAGTGGCCACCTATGGCAATGCCTGGAAATTGACTCACGACTCTGGTCTTGAGGGAGTTCCAGTGGTACCACACACTGAAGGACCTGCCCCGGAGGGAACACAGTCCCAGAAGCCAGGACTCCTCAGTTATGCTGAGATTTGTGGCAAACTGAGCAATCCCCAGAATCAGTACCTCAAGGGCAACGATTCGCCGCTGCGAAGGATTACGGATCCCACCAAGAAATTCGGTACCATCGCCTATCGTCCTGTCGATGGACAGATTACCGAGGGCATCTGGGTGAGCTACGATGATCCCGACACGGCCTCCAATAAGGCAAGCTATGTCCGTTCCATGAACCTGGGTGGCGTGGCACTTTTCGATCTGAGCTACGATGATTTCCGTGGTCAGTGCACCAACGATAGGTATCCCATCCTCAGGGCTGTGAAGTATCGTTTGTAGATTTAAGGAAATTTGAATTTTTTTAATTAACAATAATTGAAAATAAAGGATTTATTATTTGGATAAAGTTCCAGGGATGGTTTTCGTTTTATTAGAAGGATTTCTCAAGCTCATGACATAGAGATTTTTAAAGGAATTCTTACGTTTTCTTATCTCTTTTTTAAAATAAACAATTTCTTATAATTTATTTGTTTTAGATTTGAACACCAAATAATATATTTTTGATTAAAAAATGTGTACATTATTTTTACTTAACATTTTTTAGCAAAAGCTTTCTTTTGTTGATGATTAATAGCCTTATATACATACGTAGAGCTCTTGTTAATACCTTTATTTATTTTGCACTTATTTGTGAAGTGCTTACTTTTATGGGACCTTGAAACCAGCCACATCATCAATAATCCCCACCTTACACATCATAAACTCCCACGTAATCCCTTAATCATTTCCAGACCAAATATATAAGCATATATATATTTTTTTTTGGGGCATGACTCGACTAGTAACGACCTTGTTAATTCGTCAACACCTCTGGGAAAGCATACAAGTTGCAAACTTATCCCTGGGAAGCACCCGTAAATTGCCACCGGAGATTTGCGTATTTAAACTATGACTACTACTAGCTAGGGGCACTATCTCGGGTTGATAAGCTACTATTATATTTTCCTCTTCCCTTTTAGTGTAAATTACCGTGCCGAGAAGTGATCTCATTGAACCCGGTGTCAGCTGTCACTCGAGACAAACAATTTCGTTGAATTTTTCGTTGATAATAAGTCCCACGTACCGCTTTTGCTATTGTTCGGTCCGGTAGTCCGGGGTTTTCGTTTCGTTTTCGTTTCGGGGAATCGGGTGGAGGCGACTCTACAAAAAGCTCCACAGTGCCATTTCCATTTCAATTTCCAGTGCTCTCCAGTGTCATTTCGAATTCAGTTTGGTTTCGCATCTCGCCGGCGACGGACTGTTCCAATTAATACCTCTCGAAGGTTTCATTTTTTTGTTCGAAATTTATAGTATTTATATTTGAGTATAGCTCTCTGGGTTTTATCTCTCGCGCTCGAGATGACAGGCTCTCTTTGGCTCAGCTTGGGACTGAGTCTGGCTGTTTTGGCTCAATTTCAAGTGAGCGCAGCTCCTAATCTGGTCTGCTACTATGACTCGCAGGGCTTTCAGCGGCAGGGTGAGTATTTCTAGTGAAAAATCAGTGAATTCTTTATTAATTTGTGTTAATTATGGGTATTCCCTTTCAGGCCTGGCTCAATTCTCCATGACCGACATGGAGCTGGCCCTGCAATTCTGCACTCATTTGGTCTATGGCTATGCCGGTGTCAATGCCGATAACTATGAAGTGCAAAGCATCAACCGACGACTCGATCTAGAGCAGCGTCATCTGGCCCAGGTGTCCAGCTTGAAGGAGCGCTATCCTCACATCAAGTTCCTGTTGAGTGTGGGCGGTGATGCGGACTTGAACGAGGGCAATCAGTACATCAAGCTTTTGGAGTCGGGACAACAGGGTCACAAGCGCTTCATTGAATCCGCTCGTGATCTTGTCAGGCGCTACAATTTCGATGGCCTGGACTTGGCTCTACAGCTGCCCAGGAATAAGCCCCGCAAGGTGCATGGTGATGTGGGTTCCGCCTGGAAGAGTTTCAAGAAGTTCTTCACTGGCGATTACATCGTGGACACCGATTCGGAGACGCACAAGGGGCAGGTCACTGCCTTGGTTAGGGATTTAGGTGCCGCTCTCAAGCAGAATGATTTGCTGCTGAGTCTTACGGTGCTGCCCAATGTGAACTCGAGCTGTAAGTGGAATAATTATTAATTACTCACTAACTTGCTTAGTTTGCTGACTCATAGAAGCAATTATTATTGTTTTCTATAGAATCAACTGATAAAACAGATCACATTTGTTTCTTTTAAACACTTAACTGCAGTTGCCTAAGCATCTGTTTTGTATCTTCTACAAAGTCACTCTAATATTGTTTACTTAACCCCCAACTTTCAGGGTACTACGATGCCCCCTCAATTGCGCCCAGTCTGGACTTCATCAACCTGGGAACCTTTGACTTCCTCACGCCCCAACGTAATCCCGAGGAGGCGGACTTTACCGCGCCCCTTTACGAAGCCTTTGGTCAGAATCGCCTGGGTCACTACAATGTCAACTTCCAATTGGAACACTGGCTGCTCCAGAGAGTGCCGGCAAACAAGCTCAACATAGGCATTGCCACCTATGGCCGTGCCTGGAAGATGACCAAGGATTCCGGTGACTCTGGAGCCCCTGTGATCCCATCCACCGAAGGACCTGCGCCGGCAGGAGCCCAGAGCAAGAAGGAGGGCCTCCTCAACTGGGCCGAGATATGCCAGCTGATGCCCAATCCCAGCAACGCCAATGCCAGGGGACCCAGTGCTCCGGTGAAGAGGGTGCTGGATCCCACCAAACGCTATGGCAGCTATGCCTTCCGTGCCGCCGATGAGAACGGAGATCATGGTTTGTGGATCAGCTACGATGATCCGGACTCGGCTTCCAGCAAGGCCCAATATGCGAGGGTCAAGAATCTGGGCGGTGTGGCTCTGTTCGATCTGACCCAGGACGATTTCCGTGGCCAATGCACCAACGATCGCTTCCCCATGCTGCGTGCCATTAAGTACCGACTTCTTTAGGATCCGAAGGCGAAGGCATGAAGTCATCAACCAACCAGCACGCAAATGTCACAAGAAATACCTATTAGGAGCCAGCAGCGGCAGGGAACAAATGTCACCCGATCGGCGGTCTGTGGGCCTCCTTCTGTGTCTGTCCCTTTTTGCAAATTAATTACAAAGTTGTAAACTAAAATGCGCCGCAAATTAATTCGATGGGGCTTGGTCCTCCAACGAGGAGGAAACGCAAAGGGGTTGGGTAGTGCACTCGGAGAAAAGGGGTAAGGAAAATGTATTGAAAAAGGAACTATCTTTTATAGGTAAGGTAAGTAACTAACTACTTACTACTACTACTACTTATAACTACATTATTCAGTATATTAAATTAGCAATAATCCTTCTAAAAGGCTGGCATACTAGTGACGAATTCACCCTTAACACTCAAGGTTTCTTTTTTAAATTTTCGTATTTAGAAATTTAAAAATTTTGGATGTGAATTTTGGAAGGAAGTTTATAAAGTCTATAAATTTTTTGTAATGGCAGGAGTCCAATAGAGATACTAAACTTTTAAATCTCTTAAAAATATGTCTAAAAGTATGCAACAAAATATGCTTTAGCTGATTTCAACTGAAATCTTTAAGAAAAACTTTATCTCTATTTTTAAATTCTTTAAATTTGTATTCTTCACTAACTTTATTCCCCGATAAGTTAAAAATCCCATATAAAAACCACATTTCCCATATATATTTCCCCCTGTGTACCTGTTGCCTTCTCGCTGCTTTAATTGCCCCTTTTGCATTGAATTGTTTGGCGCCCACGTCTGGGCGAATCCGACCGCTTTATCATCTCGGACCCATCTTGGTCAAATGGCATTTTGCGGTGGCTTTTTTTTTGCGCTGTGCTCAGATTTACAGATTTCGCCACAGAGAGCAAGCGAGCTGCTTGACTTTGCTTGTGGCTTTGTGTAATTGGCGCTACATACGCGACCAGATCGCTGGACTCCAGCCCGATCCGCGATCCATATGCGTACTCTGCAATGGGTTGCACTTGGTCTTTATATCCCCCCCCCCCCTGCACCTGGAACCGCGTGTCCTCCTCTGTTTACAGAATTGCTGACATACCACCATGCAAAGGTTGCCACTACAGTGAACTGTGGCCACAAGGAGATCGGGTTGTGATGGGGATGCACATGCGGTTCGGGGGTGTCTGGGCCGACTGCCTCGACTGGCGACGACAACGACACGATGTAAGACAACTAAATTAAGTTATTGTTTCTTGGGGGGAACAGCTATCAAGAGTCAATGACTTGTAGATACTCTAATTTTTGGGTGTGTAAAAAGGGGAAGTTCTGGGATCATAGATAAAAGCTGTAAATTCTGTTGAAGTTCTTTATTAAATTAGGGAAACTATAATACAAATCATTCATATTACTTTCTGCTATTTAAATAATTTTGAAAAATAAGTATCACATTTTTCGAGTCCATTAAATCTTATTAGCTTTATAGGAATGCTTTTTAAAGTCCTGTCAAAATTACAGAGCGGTTGAAATGTTGTCTCTAAGCAAAATCTACAAGGATTTAGTTGAATTTAAAATATTGCTTAATTATTAGCGTTATATAAATAAATAATATTTATTCTAATAAGTCCCAATAAAGGTAACCTGGTATTTAAAAAATATCTTAAAAAAAAAATGTAAAGAGTTTATTAATTTATTACTTAACTTTAAACTATAGAATCCCTAAATTCTATTCTTAAACAAAAAACCCAATGACAAGTCAAGTAACCCAAAACATTCTCCTTCTCTCTATATTTATCTAACAATCTCTGTTTAGCCCGGGAATTTCTTACTTATGAATATGCTCCCACACTTACCCTAACCACTGTTAACCATATTCCAAACCCTTTGGAGCCCAGCTGGAGTCCTAGTTGCTATCTAGTCGGCTTATCTGGGAATAGTGATCTTATTAAGCCGGGGCCTCTATACACTCGGAAATTATTTGCAATTGGCGCAATGCCTTATTGGAATGCAAAATATGCCATTAGTGGCAGAAGTCGAGACTTGGCCAACAGCTAAGCAGCTTTCCCAGACTGCGATTTAAGGGCCCAAAGGGCATGGATTTGGGACAGGAATGGTGAGGAGGAAGTCTGGGGTAAGAGCATGCCACTAGCATAGCGTACAAGTTGTAAACACGGCATTGTTTTTGGCCACCGTTCCTTAATATATCCAAAAGCCAGAACCTACAACGAAATGCACTGGGAAAATTATATTTGTTTATTAAGTTTAATCTTATTGTATTTATTTAAATTAGGAATTTATCAGGGAACTCTTTTCTTATGTGAAAAATATGATTTATTACATATTTATGTATTTTTTCAATATTTTAAATGGTTATTTACCTCAAAACTGCATCATTATAAAATATATATAATATATTTGGATATTTGTAGAATATTTCCCAAGAAATTAGAATTTTATATTTTATTAAATATCTTTATTATTAAGTATTTAATATATTATTAAAGGACTTTTATATTTACTTTTTAAGCTTATATTTAATTAATATAATATATAATTAAATTAAACTTTTCGTTTACCATGCAACCCCGGCTGATCGTGTTCGGGCCTGGAAGTGCTCCTAGGCAGAGGACGTGGACCAGGACAGAACTGCAGACCAGCAGCAGCAGCAGCAGCCGGGCTTTGGCTTGTCGCCTCATCTAATTAAGGAGCATTTGGTCCATGGCGGCGTCTACAAGATCTGTTCATGATTATTGCCCCCAAGGGGCCATATCGCTGCTGCCTCTACCGGGGCACCCTGCGAATGACAAATATGTGCTGCTGCCTGGCACCGACCGGACTTCTGTTGTCTTCCAAGGAAGCAGCCAGCCAGCTCCTTAAATAAAGATATTTTCGCCCTCATTACGCGCCGTGTCCTTTTGTTTATTTGGCTTCCACTCCCGGATTTTAGTTTTGTTTTTACTTCTTTTTTTTTTTGGTGGTCGATGAAGTGTCGCTGATTGCGCGTTGCATTGTTTTCGGCCAGGTCGAAACGGCAATGATGTCGATGGCGATAAGGCAATGCATGTGGGGACTGGTCAGGGATTTGGGTTTGTTAGCCACCGCCGATATGATAAGGTGGTCTGGATAAGGATTTCCTCGGAAAACTTACTATAGTTTTTTTTTTTTTGCACTCGTACTCTGGATTAGAATGAGTAAGTATCCCAGGCTTTCAGCCCCATATATTCCCCACAATGAACTTGTTTTACTGCAGGCTATACCAGGACTCCTCTCCTCTCCTCTCCTCTCCTTCTTCGTTTGTTCCTCTCCCACATTGTTATCGCTCTGCTTGCCCAGAGTTTGCATTTTTATTGCTTTGTTAATTTTAAATAAGCCACGCGACTTTATGTCCGTATATATGTATGTATGAGCCCACAAGTCGGTCGTCGTTAAGAGACGACTTGGCTGAAGGACCACTACGAATTGAGCTGTCGTCTCAGCAGCCAGCAACTCATCCCCGAGGATCGGTCTCCTCCAATTGTCAGCGGGTTGTCAACCAAAATGATTTACAGATGATGATCTCTGAGAAGAACCATGGCCAAGTGGCGCCACAGCAACGAAGGTAAGGGCATCTTGTGGGAGAAGTTGGTAATCTGATGCCTTGGGACTAACATGGGGCATCCAGAATGCCCTTAAAAATTAGCTGCTGGAATTTTTAAAATGTAATAATAAATCTACTAAAAAATATGAGCTGAAAAATATGTTTAATAAATATTTATTGGGGTCTATAACTAATTACTAATTTAAAATCGTATAAAGAAATAATTATTATTATTACTAATTACTAAATTAAAATCTTATAAAGCAATAGTTGAAGGAATTTAAAATGTAAAGAGGTCAAGTACATGGCCAACTTAACAACCAATTAAAAATCTAAACTCCTAATACTTATATACCCTTTAACTCCTTATAGAGTATATGGTGGAAGCATCGTGCAGTGCCGACATACGTTTATAGATTTTTAACGCCCAGATCGTGAATTCCTTTGACCACAATTATTATGAATACAACAAAAAATCAACAACAACAAAACGAAGAAAACAAGTCTTCAACATTTGTGCCCGTTTTTCAGCGATCCACCATCCATTTCTGTTATGTTTCTGTTCTCTTCTGTTTTTATTCATAAACAAGCGACAATAAAAATGTGCCATAACAAGTTAAGGTTATTCTTGTTTAACGAAATAAACAACTCATAAAATTATGCTACACAAAAGGCAGCGGCGGCGGCAGCAACAACAAGAACACGAAGAAAGTTTTGTTTATATTTTCTGTAAATTTTTGTTCGCACCAATTAAATTCAATTAGCTGTCAGCAGCAGAGGCGACTACGTACAATGTGATATAGTACTATAGATAACCCCCCCGGACGCCACCTACTACATATGTACTAAATCCATGGATCTGCGTGTGTCTGCGGCTAGCTGTAGCGCCACTGCCTCATAAAAGGTTACTTTAAACAAATAAACACGTGGAATTTAATGAAGAAACGTGTGTGGCTCTATGAATTATATGGCCCCGGGGCTGGTCTATGGCCAAAGAGCGTAAAAGCGATTGAAACTGGGGCTGATATGTTAATGCCATAAGTGGTGATAAGTTTTTATATTACAAACAACCGGGAGAAAAAAATTGTGAGATATATTGAGTTAGATAAAATGCTATAGGATGTATTTAATTTATTATTTTTTATTTTTTTTGGTATTAAGTTCCTCTCAACCTTAAAGCAGCTGTGAGAATTATTTGGCCTCATCGTCTAAGAACGGGTTACCGCCATCTCCTATTTAATTTATTTAAAAAAAAGAATTTAAATAAAATAAACAAATTTCAATGTATTATTTTTACTAAGCAATAATACATATGTACATTTAATTAAACTATTAAAATATGTACATTATAATATACATATATATATATATATGTATATATAGGTAAGGTTGTCTTTCAAAATAAGAATAAATATAAGCATTCGATTTAGGTGTTTCTTTCCATGAATAAAAAATATATTCCTTTTCTGACTTTCCTGACAAAATTTTATTTATGTATTTATTTAGTTATTTATTTATTTATATATATATTTATTTATTTAATAATTTTTTTATTTTTATTTAGTTCATTTCTTACTAAAACTACAGCTGGGAAAAATCGATATCAACATCGATATAATCGATATGTTTAGTTTTTGTTGATCATCAATTTGAATGTGGAAACCCTCGATTTTGTTTATAAATTTAAGCACGAAATTTATCTCAATATGAATCTATAAAAAGAAAAATTAGCTTAATAAATTTAATTGATTTGTTTCAAACTAATCGAAAAGAGTCTAGTTTTTCCCAGCTCTTATTAAAATCAACTTAAAATCAATTATTGTAATTCTCTCTAACTAATACCTGAAGCTACATATATCGGAATCTAACACCTCTCCATAAACCATATAAATCGCAAAAACAGCAACAGAAAAAGCAAACAAATTGCCAAAGACTTGTGGTCACCAAAAGGAATGTGCATAAACATTTGCAAAACTTTTGATTGCGGCACTAAAAATAAAACGTTCTGCAGCCAAACCAAGGCGGGGAGGGGAGACGTGTGAAATCGTATTAAAACTGAAACTAAAACTGAACTGGATTTGGGAATGGGGGTATATGAATCGAAGAGAGTTGAGGCGGAGGGAGGGGGTATGTCGACGCGCCTAAAGCAAACAAATAAACGCAGCAACTAAATGGCCAACTAACAGCATCAAAACATCAACATCAACAGCAACAGCAACAGCAACTTCGACTGGCGGCACGCTTTAGAAATTTAATTAAATCGCCGGGAGAAACAATAAAAACTACACACACACTGGCACACACACACACTGAGTGAGTGGCCCGAGCGAGGATTTTTATTACGCACTGTGTGCGCGCACTATGTGCAATAACTCAAAAAATACTTGCCCCGTGTATCATTAAAATCAAAAATCACCCAAGCTGGGTGGGATTTTTCGATTTGAGGCGAAGCTGGCACTGCTTGCTGATCCTGTGTGACTAGCCATAAAAATGTTTAGATGCACAAATAAACACTACGCGGGGCAATCGTTAAATATCGCCCCCATTATCCATACGTTCCCCCCAAAAAAAAGGCAATTTCTCATTGCGTTTGTAAACATTTACGATAATGAAGAGATTTTGCTTTGTGGAAGGCATTCGCGATTGGATTGTTTGAGTTACAAATTGAGAGAGGGGAGCTCTTAAGAGTTTGCATGTACTCAGATATCTTTTAATTGATTTCGGCTTTAATTTTTAATTATTTAATTTATTTATTATCGAAATTCAAAATGAAAGAATTACATTTTTTATTATCTTATTTCCTATTTGTCTTAAAATATATTATTATATATGTATGAATCAAGTTATTAGTCGAATATGAGTAAAGAAATAAATAAATAAATATCTTGTCTAAATATAAGCAGCAGTATGCATATTATATAATTATTTTAGTTTCTAGCCAAGAAAACTCATCAGTCCAAATATTGATATTATTTATAATATTTTTCATGGATATATCTTTGCAATTCGGTGAAAGTATCATAAGTCTTACCATATTTCGTTTAGCAGACGATACTTTCTCAAAAGTGAGTCAATACAGTATGTCCCTGAATTCGTAGTTGAGAATTATATGTGCACATCGCTTTTACGCTTAATGGGCCGCTTTCTCTCATATGAGCCTTAGACCTTATGTTCCGTTATGGAATTCTAATCAGAATTTCCATTCCAATTTATTTCAAATAACTCTCAAAATGTATACCTAGCATAATTGTTTTTAATCATAAACTTTCTAATAACTTTAACCCTTTATTAAGATTAAAAATTTCAATTATTTTAATAACTCAAAATTTAATTTTTCTAAGCTTCGAATCTATTTGCATTCAGTTAAAACTTAAAACTTATTACCATAAAGCAAGACTCATTTCCCATCATTTGGAAAACCCATGAAATTCTTGAGTCAATCAGTGCAAACGCATCCTTATCTCTCGCTTCACATGACAGTCAAAGGGAAAATGGGGCAGAGGGAAACCCTTTGGAAAATTAGTATGCAACCCTTTCTGCGTTGATAACCAAAAAAAAAGAAGAAAACGGTAATGTCAAGCGTGGTTTAGCGATACGTCATCATGATTTGGCAAATTTGACAGGCGAAAACGTCGAAAGAAAAGGAAATCGCATGGGAAAAGGGGTGGTGGTTGGGGTTCGCTTTTTGCATAAATTGCTTAACAATTGGGCAATGTATGTTTATACCGATACTCGGCTCATTCAGTCATTCAATCGTTGGCCCAACTGACAGCAGCTGAGAGATTACGGCAATGATTTGCCAGAAACCAAAAAATCAACAGCAACTGCAACACTTTGACATCGTCGGACGGATCGGTCTCCTTTTATTTTCTTTACATTTTTTTTTTTAGGGGGGAGGAAAAGGTTTAGTTCCCCCCGCATTTCATCTGGGGTTGCGTGTCCTGGACAGATTTCTCATTTGGTCGCAAATCGAACTGCCAACTTGCCAAATTGTTGTGCGTGTGTGTTTTGTTATTGCGGGAGAAAAAAAAAACAGTTGGACAAATTGAATCTACAGATTCCTGAAGGAGTACAGCAACAACAAGAACAACAAAAAATTGAATTATCATTTGCTGGTGCATCAGGCTTAATTCGATTTGGCGCTGTACGCGTGCGCACGCAAATCTCAAGTCCCCAACAGGGAGGGGAGGAGAGTTCTTTCCCCCCACTAGGATTCAGTGAGGTGAGCCCCTGCTGGGGAACAAACACAAGCGACTGACATAATCGTGATATATTGGCACGCAGGCCAGTTGCAAAGCTCGTCTTGTCTCAGTCACTTTTGCTGGACAAACGAAATCGAAATCGAAGCCAAGACCAGGAAATGCTAAGTATCTATGTTAATAATTGTAGAAAAATATGGACAAAATTCTAAGGATTACATAAAAAATATATTTAGCAACTCCTAAAATGCATAATATGTTCAATATTATATTTTATTGTTGGCAATTCGTTATTGGGAACTGCTTTCCATTAAGGCTAGGGATGGCGGTAAATATATGTATTTATGTGTATCAATACTATTTCGATATTAAACGCGAAGGTCGATATATAAATCGATATATTAACTTTGCGATATATGCGCGATAAGTTGATATTTGGTTTTATATTGTACCAAAGAAGAGCTTAAGCATAGTTTAAAATTATTATGTTGAAAAAATATATATAAAACTAATACATATATTGATTTTAAATATTTTTTAAATATAGTCGATAAAAAAACCAATAAATTAAATATCATTTTTGGATATTTGTTCCATGTAAGAGATAAAATCGATACTTTAATATTAAATAAGATCTTTTCGATTAAGTTTGATATTTTAATTTTCGATATACCAAACTTTTCGATAAATAAAATAAGATTTTTGGATATTTGCTCGGTTTAAGAGATAAAATCGATATTTTAATATTAAGGCCGATATTTTCCTTTAAATTTGATAGTTAAATTTTCGATAAATGAAATAAGATTTTTGGATATTTATTCGGAGTAATAGATATCATCGATATTTTAACATTAAATGCGATATTTTCCATTAAATTCGATAGATTGAACTTAACGATATTTTCAATATATCACATCTAACGTTTCCTATCGATATACATCCCTATTTAAGACTGACATATTTTTTATGAACCTTTCACTTGCCGCCAACACTTTCAATTTAAATTTAATTTCAGCTCACAGCGGCGCTACCCCATCCAATACTCCCCCTCTCTCACCCCCTTCGAAAGCCATCCATCAAGGACACACTCTCAATCGCATATGGCAAATAAAAACGTCATCGATCAGAAAAGCTGGGCAGGATACCACCAACCAACCCAATAATATATTATGTATATGCCAGGCGAGAGTTGGGAAACATAAAATTGAAAAGAAAATCGCTGACAAATTAAAATGCACAACCAAGTGAAGAAATGGGACTCAATAGATTTTTTCCAAAAGCCCGATGACGAATGCCGAAGGAATTAAGATGGATCACATGACTGAATGACGGCGAGAAAATATAAAAAAAAAATTGAAAGAAAAAGGACAACTGGGCAATCGCAGAGTTCAACTCGCTCACAATGGTTAAAAAAGAAAAACGACCAGAAAACAGAGAAACATAAAAACATCTTCCAGATGCAATTCCCGGGGAAGTGATTCAGCACTTTGGCTACCTACAACATATAGTATATACTTCTATATCGTCATGGTCATGTCACTCACTCAGCTTATAAATCCCCAGTCAGCGGCAGCCAGCAGCCAGCAGCGGCAGCCGCCAAAAAGAGTTTGAATTTCAAATTGAATCGAAACGAAGTAAATGACGTTGAAAACTTGTAAACGGACAGGGGGCGCAGCGTCTGAGTTGTGGATTTAAAATGCCTTAATGGTTAATATAGCAATGAGTCTTGTGTCTCGGATCTTGTAAAGTCATGGCGCCACAAGAAACCCATTCCCAATCCCATTCCCCCCTTCATTCGACGGGAAAAAAATGGAAAACTAAAACAGGATATGAGCGTGGCAATGAGTAGCATGTGGCAAATCATTTATAATGTTTAAATTTTTAATAAATATTCTTGCTGAGCACACACATACGAGTATATCGATAGATGTAGTTACCTCCCCAGACCATCCTGCCAAATCCTTTGTTGGGTGCTTCTTTAATCAGCACAGGAATCTGATACTTGTACAAAAGGCTTTCTTTGTAAACACACTTCCTGAACTTTACCCAGCAACGGCGAATGGGGGTTTTCCCGGGGCGGGGTGGGGGTGCGGGGGTGTACGGACTGTGCGCATATTTACACATATGAAAAACATGTTAACCAGAAAATTAATTATAAAATTTTCAAAAACCTTAACAATGTCTACAATATGGCGTTGATTTTACTCAAACAAAAACTAACTAACTGTTCCTCGACAATGGCTGGGTGTATGGATGCTTTCTTGTGTGTGCTTGTGTGTGTGTGTGTGTTGGCACAGGAGTCATACAGGATCCTGAATATGTTGCCAAATAAATAATTGGTAATTTTCTTTATTTTAGTTACAAGTTTGGTTAACAAAAAAATATTATTAGAATATTAAAGTGGTTAAACTTGAAGACTTAGCATAAAGATACAGGTTCTGAGCGACATCCAATAAATTTAGGATACAAGTTCATAACAAACTAAGAATTATTTAAAAAATACTGTGCCCATAGGGTTAATTATTATATTCTTTATAAAACAATTTATAAACAAAAATATCTTCAAATTACATGAAGTACTAAAACCGTTAAACTCTCTATAATTACTAAGTTTGAAGATCCTTTCAAAGTATAACCAAATACTCTAGAAGAACTCTCTGTCTCCATGGCAACCGCCTTTGCAAGGACGTTGCGTTATGTCCTACACGAAAAAAGGCGTGTGCAAAAAATGTGTGGCGTTCGGCGTCTTAGTAAGTATAGAGTCTTTGGTATTACCTTAAATATAGTATTATAAAATTCTCTCATAATATTAGTACTCAATATTTTTAAATCTATGATTTTCTTAAAATTTCCCACAAAACTTAATGCAACACCCTGTATTCCCCATAAACATTAGACTTTATTCCTTACCTACAAGAGTTCAGAGAGTGAAAACCATATACATTACACACTCTTGCACTCGTCGCACTTTCAGTTAAAGACATTGTTTGATGGAGCAGGACATACATAATGCTAGAAGCTGAGGGTGGAAGGACCTTACCCTGAGAAAAGGCAGCAAAAAAAAAAGTGGCTGCTGTAATTCATACTTCCTTCTACGTAGAAGAAAATTTACAATTTCTTTTCTTTTCGGCAAGAAATCCTTACTTGCCACCACCACCACCACCACCCACAAGCCAGGGGCTAAGCAGGAAGGATATGGATATTGTGATGCTGTGAAATTAAACAGGCAAAATCCTTGATGGAGGAGGAAGGAGAAGATGGAATGCCAGAGAAACGTGCACAAGTTGCGGTTTGTTTTCTTGAGCCGGAAGAGGCCGGGAATCCTGAATCCGAAAGTCTGAGTTTAACGGATGCAAATCTTTGAATTTTATCATTTATGCGGGCTCCAGGGTGGGAGAAGGATATGAGGTGGAAGCACTACAAAATGTGTATATAAAGCTTAGTTTAGATAGTTAATTGGAATAGTTTCTTTTTTTATTATAAGTTAAAGTTAAATTACCTGACAACTTAATTTTCTTTTTCTACTAGTAGAATTCTTTATACAAAAATCTCTCTATAACTCCAACGATCTCCCGCCTTAAATGCATTTTCTCACCAACTGTTGCCCCGCCAACAGCTGTTGTCACCTGTCTGCGACCTCAGAAACTGTAAATCTCGAATATGAAAAAACAATAATAAAATAAAGAAAATAAAGATGATAAAATGGATACGAAACCAAGCGCAGTGCTGGTGCTGAAATTATGATTAACATAATGTGTGGTCTGCGCCCACATAACGGTTTAAATTCGGTACAAGGACCGACCCGCAGACCATACTATATTATATAGCACATAAATAACGGATCAGATTGCATTCACATACAATTTATATTCTATATACATACATATATTTATTCCTTTTTTTTCCAGCAAAATTATCATAATGAGAAAAATTATGAAAAA
The DNA here is from genome assembly GCA_018874675.1 of Drosophila baimaii. Lineage (NCBI taxonomy): Eukaryota > Metazoa > Arthropoda > Insecta > Diptera > Drosophilidae > Drosophila > Drosophila baimaii. Next base: position 35,044 of record JAEIIU010055527.1, on the reverse strand, counting down.
TTATGCAAAAGAAAGACGCAGGGGTGGGTAGGGGAGCGGTGCCCGTTTGCTTGAAATAAAAGTATCGAATTAGCGAAATAATATCAGATAACAGCTCCTCTTGGCACTACCAACTACCAACAAAAAAACGAAGAAAACTGAAAAGAAATATGAAAAATATAAAAAACAAAAAATTCCACTTGAATTGTCAGCCGGCATGCTGGCGCTCCTTCAGGCCAGGCCAGGACAACAACAACAAAGGAAACAACAATAAAAAAAATTATACAATATATCTCAGAGATTGCTGTAATCATTCGGTGGATAGTTCACAAAGTATCTGTATCTGTGTCAGCTGCCGCGGCCGCTTGCAAGGAAAAATCAAACCACATCCACATATGTGTAAGCCTTTCGCTAATCTTTTTTTTTTTCTTCTTTCGTTCCAAGAGATAGTTGCATGTTGTTGCCATATTTATAAGTAGTTATCCTTTCAGCCACACAATGGCAGTGCCAAGAACTCCCCTCTTTTCGTCTCGTTTTTTTGCCTGAGTGCATTAGAATTGCCGCCGAGCCACTCAAGGATTTATGAAATAATTTTTTTGCCCCCTCTCTACTTGCCATTCTTCTGCTCGGTTTTTTAGTAACAAAGAAGGTTATTTTTCTTTCTTTTTTTTTGTTGTACTCAGCGGATTTTGTTTGCGGCTTCTGCGGGTTAACCCTCGGTTCTCTTGGGTTGCGCAAAAATTGCATTCGAATTGACAAACAATTCGAAAGACGCTGGTCTGAAGGTAAATTAATCAGCAAACGGTACCACCTGTCGATGTTGGGTTTGTCAAAGAAGGGGGATTTTTGATAAAGAGGGGATTATTTTTAGAGGTGACATAAGGGGAAGAAGATAACACAAATACAAGAGATTTAAATCGTTAAAAAAAATCATAAAACTCATGCTTAAATTAACATAAAGTTTCTCTACAAATAAAATACTTTTTACCCCTTCTTTACTCAATTTTAGCAGAAGAAACACGCTCTCCCGTTGACCATTCCCGCTGACCCATAACCCAAGCCATTCCACCTGCTCACCAGTAATCCCATCTCCCATCTACCATCCCATCGCCCCCATCCCATCGCCTCCATCCCAACCATCCCAACCCCTCATCACACCCACCTTAACAGAAGGGAAAACAGAAATTAAAAGCACAAAAAATGATAAGCCATAAATTGCCCGCCCAAAAGTCTCAAAACAAATACGAGTTCTCCTCCGCATCCGCAAGCAATTAAAGATGCGATGAGGATGAGGCCGAAGTCTACCATCCATAGACTATCGTTGGAGGCTGTAGATACAATTAAAAGTACAATTTTTCATATGCATCCGAGAGAGTGCTGTGCGATTGCGACTGGCAATCGGTGTGATTGCAGCTGCGTATCTGTTGGGTTAATTCGTATCTGGGCAATCGATCGAACCATTTGCCGATTGCAAAATAAAACAAAAAAAAAAACAAAGTTTCAATTAGAAAAAAGTCTAGTTATAACTATTAGAGGTGGATGCTATAAGCAGTTCCAAGGGGGGAAAGGTGGGCGGCCTGCTTAGATTTGGGGGGTGTGGCCAATGTAATCTTTGTTATGCAATTAATTTTTGGTGTACTCTTTGGAGGGTTTATTGAATATGTTGTTAGGGTACAAATAAAGTGGGGAAATATTATATTTTTAAGAATTTTTACCAACTTAAGGCCTTACGTAATTATATCTTATACAATATTTTATTTAATATCTTATATTATATCTTTGTATTATGACAGTTGTTTAGACGTTCCCCTTCAGTACTTAGTGGTTCGATATCTATCTCTAACATTTACACCTTTAATTTTTATATTTTTTTTTACACTTGAACAGCCTGGGAATTATTTTTTAATAAGTAAAACTAAAAACATTTTCATATTAATGTATGTATTTCTTCGGGAAAGCTTTTATTGTACTAAAAAAAATAGTGTCCCGCTTGAGAACTTTTATTCTTGTTTTAATTAAATAAATTTATAAATCATCCTTTGACCTCAGATTCACACAAAAAAATAACCAAAAACAAATGTAAAAATTAAAATAAAAACTCATAAAATACCAACCACTTTTTAAAGGGTATTTCAACAATCTACCAATGTAATTCCCAAGTTCTATTTCGCTAGTTCCGCTTGCGTGTTGCCAACTGCCGAGCGTTGCCAACTAATTCGATTTGTTTGGATGGCCATTAAATGCATAAAGGATCATCGCGTTGCAGATCTCTCGCTTGCGCTTGCGCCTCCGCTTGCGGTTTCGCTAACATATGTTGCATTAATTGTTCATGTTTGTGCCTCAAAAGCAACTCGTGTTCAATGGGTTTTATTGCTGCTCGACACACACAAACAGCGAAACAAAACAAAACAATCTTTTCTCCTTCTTTCGGTTGAAGCTGAAGAGCAGCCAGCAGCAGCAGCGGGCACGAAACAAATGAAAAGAAAAATTGCGCACAAAACATTTTTCATTACGTGATTTTCGAGCATGCCAATGGCAGGCCGGCGGGAAAGAAAAAAGGTAGGAGAGGGGGAGGCCAGGGGCTTCCCAACAGCCGAACAGCCGAACAACCGAAGTGGCGACAGCCGGCAAAGTGCCATGTATACAACAGGAACACGGGAAGGGGTTAACAGCAGCTCTAAGGATCCGATACGATCCCAAGCGATCGGTTACGCTGACAAAAAATTCGGGTGACTAACAATATGTAAAATAAGGACATAGGCAATGAAGATAAATATTAAAGATGGTAAGGAATATATATATTTTAAAATTCGATATTGCTTATTTTATATTTATCGATATTTATCACAATATATCGAAAACTTGTTATTTAGCTGAAACCTTCTATATAACCATGTGAAATAAATTGACAAATTATTTATGTAATTACAATCGATTGGTTTTTTTCCCTTATTAGTTCGTTTGATACAGAAAATGGTTTTAACATTATATCGATATTTATCGATAGTTAAATTTTACATATTTTGGTACTTATCGAATTTAATCTATAATTATTTTAATCTAAGAAGGTTTTACATGAACTCCAATTAAATAATAATCAAAAATAGATTTAAAATTAATTCGATATTTATTGATTTATAAACTTTAGATATTTCGGTACTTGTAAAATTTTTTCTGTTATTATTTTAACCTAAGAAGGTTTAGCTTCAAGTCCAATTTGTTCCACCTTGAGCAGAATATTTTTTCTGCATGTACAGGTCCCGGGATTCGCCTTCGAATCTCTTCGCCTTGCCTTTTGCATTCCCACACGCGATCGCAATCGCAGTCAAAAGCCAAAAGATACAAGCCAAGTCGAGCCGAGCAGCTAAACAGCAGATACAAATGTATCTATGAGCTGCAGTCGCGACTCGCGACTCAATTACAATTTATTAAAAGCCGCGCAAACTGATTTATAACCAGCATAGTCATCGGAGGAAGATGCGGCCAAGGGATGCCTATGTTTTTTTTTTCTACAACCATGGACAATGGGGAAGTTAAGTTTCTAAATAACTTTTAAAAGGATTCATTAAAGATTATTATACAAATTTAAGAAAATAATTTAAATCATTTATTAAAAAAAATTTTGAAACTATTAAGACAATAGTAACTACGCTAAGACGTTAAAAAAGACTTTAATTCAAGATCCTAAGATTTTCCTAAGACCTGATGAGGTGTTTTCTATAATTTTTTCTAAGTTGGAGGGATATTTTGAAATATTTCCTTTAGTATTTCTTATTTTTTACTAAGATATGGCATATATTCTGCGAATTTTCCACTCTCTTATCCCATAGTACCCTTGTTCACGTGTCTGCCAAGTTGACGTAGTGTCTGGCGGGTTTCGCTTGCCTTGTTTCGGCCGTCTGGTCTATGGACTAAATCCATATCCCCCATCGGTGGGGGCAAATTGGCGGCTTATTTGTGTGTGGAAATTGCCTGCCATGCCACGGATTTTGCTGTTGCTTCTGCTGGGAGCCCTCAAGTGGCTTGAGATGGCTGCTGGGAGGATGGGAGAATGGGAGGATGGGAGTCGAAGGTGCACACAGGTAAAGGCAAAAGGTGGAACCCGAAGTGGAGCCTCAACAATATGGCGCCTGGGCCGCTGGTGGTGACAGTTGCTTGTCAACAGCATACACGATCCACCGGGATTCACCACGAGAACCAAAGGGAGGAGGAGGAGGAGGAGGATCATGATCTATGGGGCCAGACAAGAGCTACAATAAAAGAGAGCTGTTAGATGTTCCACAGATGATCTATGACCATGGTCAGAGTGAGGGTTTCTTGGGAAAGGCTTTGAGTATGGAGTTGTTTCTACCTTACAAGGATCCTAGTTTAATATTATAATAATTATTTTAGCGGGGAAATACAATCCGTTTAGCTTATATTTTATTACTTGAATATTCTTTTAATCCTTCTTTAATTTATTATAAAAGCTTTTGTTTTAAGCTCCATTTTTCCAATGACCTTCTTCTAGACTTTCGCTCTTATTCATATCGATTATAATTATTAGACCTTGCCGACATGGTCGATTTCTGTGCTGTTCCCATGATTAACCCAGTTTCAAGTGGTCGCCCCAAGCCACGCCCCTCAAATAACTCTGATTTATTGTCAACCAGTTCCAGCCGAAAGGCCCAAAATAACAGTTATGTATTGGGGGCAGGGAGGAGACCCTTTAATAAAACTCAAAATTAATGCATTTAACACAAAATATGATTGCCACAATTTAAGTCCCGACTCGCAGAGCGAGAGCGAGAGCAAACCCCCAATCAGCTAAACGTTGCACGTTGCCAGTGAGAAATTAACGAGAATTAAGCGACCTGCCCACCTAATGCTCCAGATACAGCGACACATACCTCCTTTGCTCCTCTTTTTTTCGGGACGAACCTAGCAATCAACAGCATTCCTTTTAATTTCAACGTTTTTTTTTTTTTGGCGGAGATGCGCCCCGAAAATCAAAAAGTCCAAATCAAAACCAATAATAAACTTAAATCGATAATTGAGGTCAGGTCGACGAAGAAGAAGGTATTTCTCAGATTCGGATTCGAAGTGTGTTTCTTGGGCAAAAGATTTTTCGGAGCCTTTGGCGTAAATACATACGTGATCGTTTAACTGTAAATTAAATATAATTTACCAATAATCATAATCACAACATACATATATGCATGCAGTTTCTGTGTCTGTTCTCGTCTCCTTCAGATTGAGAGCTGATCCGCCAGTGATTTGATCCCCTTAAGCCAGACGCATAAATCATCATCTGGCGTACAATATACATTTTCTGGATCGATAACTATCCAAACGCGCGCCTCGCAGCTGATGGTCTGCAAAAATTCATAAAAAAAACGCGAGAGAGAGAGGAGAAAAAAAGAGAATAAAGAATTCGCCGGGTTCGCTGATCGATTGGTTTTTGTATCTTTTTTTTTTTGGCGAGTATCTCACGCTCCCCTGATGAACGTCTGCCTGTGTGCGCGCTATAATTAAATGCTAAAATCGCATAGAGACTGGCATATGTTAGATCAAATTGGGGCTCACACAACAGCACACACACACACACACACACCAAATATTAATCTGCGAAGCATAAATGCTGTTGTATAGACAGCAATTAAACAATGCCCAAAGGCACACACATCCTATGCCGATGAATTCAGCGTATCGAAATCGAACAAAACCATCAATAATAGAACTTCCTGTTAGTTGAAAAAGAAAAATTATTCATTTGGTAACAAATTTAATTTATAAGAAGGCACTGATTTTAATGATGTTTCTTATTGTTTGATTATTTCAATGTTTTTCAAGAAAAATTTCATAAAAATTACGACTTTATGCATTTAGAGACGGGAAAAACTCAATTTCAACATGGATTATCTATTATAAATTTCCCAGCTCAAAAGTGCTGGCTTTTTGGGTTTTTAATTTTTTCGATCACCAATTTGGGTTAACACAATCTATATATCATAAACCTCGAATGAAAAAAAGTGTTAGCGTACTCATAAGGGCTCAAAACCTATAAGGCATATACAAATATAAATACAAATTTGTATTTTTCTTAACCAAAAAAATCAATTAATATAGACATCAATTTCAGTTTTATAAAAAAGAGTAACTAAAAATATAGACGTTACTCTTTTTTACAAATATGAAACTTATGTCTATATAAATTGATTTTTTTAGTTAATAAAAATACAATTTTATTTTCTTTTTTTTTTCTGAAAGGTAAAGAATCGCTGAAATCAAAGAAAACATTTTTTACCAGTTTTATATTATTTTTATACCTATACTGATGTTTCAGAAGAGAATCCCCACTGCCTCATCAGTATCCAACATTTACTAATTTCAACATTCAGAATGAATGCCACAGGAATACCAAGTGGTAAATGCGCCATTGCTGCAGAGGTCCCCTGTGTGCTTAGGACTTTGATCCGTTCTAAAGTTTAAGTATTAAAATGTTCTAAAATTACCTAAATTTTTCCTAAATTTAAAAACAAATGCAAAGCTCTCAAAGTACAATTGAAGAAATTAAGCCTTTTATTTCAAAAAATTCAAAATAACTTGATAGACTTTAAGGGTTGTTACTGACCTGAAAGAATATCTGGAAAAGGGCTACAAGCTTAATTTAAAATATAATAAAATAACCTCTATTCTTACCTCAGTCAGAGCTGTTTCAATTAAAATAAAAATTTAAAAAGAATCAAAATATTCAAGCGCTGAAAATGTTCCAAAGCCAGATATATAAAACCAATTTAATTTCGACTTTAAAAACCGCAACAATTTTAAATGCTTTAATAACTGTCCGCCCAATTTTTGACAACCCACACCAGACAGAGAGAGAGAGACCTCTAGAAAAAATAAATGAAAACAACAGAGTCGTGGCTTTATTATTTTTGCAATAATAATTTATTATTATATATTATTTTTAAACTTTTTCGCTTTTTGTTACGGTTGTTGTTGTTGTTCTTGTTGTGGTTGGTTGGTGTTATTATTGTTAGCCTGCTTGTCGTTTTGCTGTATTATTTTAATCGTATTTATTATAATAATTTTCTGTGTGTTTTGCGCTGCGAGCGCCGAAATGTTGCACAATATTTCGAACCGCTATTGTTTTTGGGCAGCTGATTCGCGGAATTATTTGTTCTTTGACTATTGTTTATGACTAAAGTTAATGTTTGTTTGTGTGTGTGTGTGTATATATATATATAGGGTGTATATATAATAGCATATGAGAAGCGTTTAAATAGTTTTAAATGTCAATTTTTGATCATTTTCATCCCTCATTTTGTTTTGTGTGGTTTTTCTCGCATTTTTTGTAACATATTTTTCTTTTTTGTTTTTTGAATGACGGGCATACAAGTTGGTTTTGTTTAGCATTTATTATTTATTATTATTAGTATTTATTATTAGATATATATATATATATATAATATGAATTATTGTTTACCGCCTAGGCAAGTGAAATACTTGAAGTTAATTAGTTTTTATATGCTAGTTTCTTTTTTGTTTTTAGTATTACGGCCTGCTGCTAAGCTAGTGAATAAATTAAAATCTTAGCTTTAAAAAAAAGTACATCGTAAAATAAATCAAACATTCCATTCGACCATTTAAAACACTAAAAAGCGGCTCGTAAAATGTATAATTTTCTTTTCTTTTTGTATTTCCTAAATATCTACGTGTTACTTCATTTATTATTAATCGAATTACATATATTTTGTTTTGTTTTTGTTACAATTATATACTCGAATTGAAGCTATATCGTAGTGTTTATAAGCAATGCTAAAAATGTTTTTTTTTGGGTTGTTAAATGCTAGTTTTTTTGCCAAACTGCCAACTCTTCAGCTCTTCGTTTTTCCGCATTTCTTTCAATAAAAAGTCTTTCATATCGGCTGCTATATAGTATATGTATGTATTTACAACGTATCTGTAAGCTTACACACAACTGCACGTTATTGGTTCTAAGCACTCTAAATGGGATATCGGAAGTTCTTGCATCGTGTTTCTCTATGATTTCACTATATATACAAAATGGCCGCTCCAACGTTTGCAACGTTCTCGAAACTCCTCCTCCTTAACCAACTCCTACTTTAACTCGGTTATTTATGTACAATGTTTGCTCTCAAGAGCAGCCGCCGGTTTGGGATTGCACTCTGAGATCAAATATATATCCAACGGCCAACGGATGAGCTCACCTCCACCTCCACCTGTCCACCTGACAAGGTGTCTTTAGTTGGCGCTGCCAAAGAGCACGGAGTTTTTGTAATAGGCCGTCGGCCGCTCCGAAAGCGGACTCTTTACATCACGCTCGGCATTGGCCGCCCGCGACTTGCGCTCCATCTCCAGCTCTTGGGCCAGGGATTCTGGAAAAGAAAATAATGGAAAATTGGGAAGATTTTAGGTTTAGTTTGGAGGTATTTTTCACATTAAAATATTACTTAATAATAAATATCTTGAAGCTACTTAAAAATGTTTAAAATTAATATTATAAACTATTATATTCACCTGAATAGTTCTGCCAGAAGGCGCCGGTGGCCATTAAATCAATGCCCGGATAGCTCCATGGTCCCTTGCCATTACTGGCAGCCGCCGCTGCTGCTGCCGCTGCGGCGGCGGCCAGGCTGCCCTCTGCGGCAGCTGCTGCGGCTGCCACGGCTGCGGCGGATGCGGATGCAGAAACGGCGGAACCGCTTGGCGGCCGTTCATCACGCTCGCGACTGCCACAACGCTGATGCTCCTCATCCTGCGCTCCCAGGGAAGCGGAGGCCGAGGAGCGGGGTTGACGCTCTACAGAGCCCTCGTGATCGGAGTGTGGCTCTCGCTTGAAGTGGGTGGGCGAGTCCGGGCAGTTGGCTCCCGCGGAAATGGAGCCGGAACGAGATCCGGCCGAGTGTCCAGCGGTCACATCACAGGAGGAATTGGAGCCCAGGGATTTGTCTGACTTTTCGCTGCCGCCATCGTTTTCTATGGGAAGATTGTCAATGGAAGAAGGGCGCTGTGTTGGTTAAAAAAAGCGTAGGGTGGCAATTTTTTTTTTGAGGGTACTTTTGACGGGGTGGGGGATAGTGGTGTAGAGGGGAAGGTTTACTAACTTTAAAGGTTTGTTTAATTTAAATTTATGCAGGAGAAATTTCATGAAAGTATAACCTTTCTAGTGATGTTTGACGGGCATTTTTGTAGTTATAATTTGGGTAAATATAAATATTTTATCTTAAGCAAGGAAATCGTTTGAACTATAATTATTTTTCTATTATCCTATATTTTACTATTATCCAATTAGTAATTGTACTTTTATCCTATATTTTACTATTCATCAATTAAAAATGTTTTCAAGTAATAGCCTAAAAATTCTGTATTAAGATTATAAAAAGAAAACGTTTAAGTATTAAAGAACTGCATGGTAATACATCTGATAGATTTGAAGCACACTCTCTAATCGGGTTTATAACTTCAATATGGAAATTTGGATTTATCATATATCCCAAAAATTATTTGCCGTAAAGTACTTCATTTAATGAGCGAGTTAAGACTTTTTTATTGAATAAAATCTATAAGCTTTATAGTTAGGAACCTTAAGTAAATCTGCACAGTAGCTTCAGCTTAATCAGAATTCATTATAATTTTCATAATCTATATATATTTTGGAAAAAGGAGGGGAAGATTTGAGGCGTTTGGAATAGAATAGTTTTTGTGTGGGATTTTTTTTTGGTGGGCATCTGTTAGCCATGCGTTGTGCGTGTCCTTTAACCCGGTTAACACTTACCTTTCATCGTCTCTACATCGCCGCCGTGGCTGCTGCTGTTGCTATTGTTATTGTTATTATTATTGTTGTTGTTGTTGGTGCTACATTTGGAATCAGCTCCACCGCCCCCACAAGCCTCGGACTCGCTGCAAGCGGAGCCAGAGCCACCGCCGCCGCTGCCATTGGCATTGGGACTGCCCTTCGAGGCACCACTGCCGCCGCCCAGTTGCTGCTGAAAGCGAATGCGTATCTTTCGCTCGCGTCGGAAACGTTTCTGGTAGAGAACTGCAAAAAAACATAGAAGAAATATTTATTTAACAAAAGATTTAACACCAAAACCATTTCGCTAACTTCATTAGATTCAAAAATTATCTTAAATGATTTCTATTAAGCCCACATTGCCTATTATTTCTATAGTTTTACAAATCTAATATATTCATTAGTCTAGAACTCTTTAAAATAAATCACATAATTAGGAAAATACAGTAAAGAAATCAAAAAAGTAGTAGTATCAGTACCGTGACCCACTAATTAATCCTTTGGAAATCATGAAACCAACATTAACATTAAACTCCTTTCCTTTGGAAATGTGTCAGGAGGAGATTGAAAAAGAACAGGGCCAAATCCCGGGAACAGAACAAATACTGAGACCACTCAGCCATAGATCGTGAGGCGATCTCTACGATCTGCGACTGGCAACTGGTAATTTGATCGATTCAAACGATTCGGGGGGCTTTGGTTCTGGTTTTGCGATCTCAAAACCCGGCCTTAGCTCTATGCTCTGGCTGTCCGTTGCCTGTGTGTGCCAATTCAAGTGCGCATCCGGCCGTGTGTGTGGGCGCAATTATGTTTATTGATCCTGACTTGCAATCATTCCAGATCGCAAGTCATAGAAAAAAAAAACGCAACAACAATCGGATAATGTTGCACAAGAAAAAAATAATAGCAGATCATTTATACATTTAGACAGGGTTTAACACGTTTTTGGACCAAGAAAATATCTTAAATTTGATGGTGAAACATAGCTGATAAATCTTCAAGGTTATACATTTTTAGACCCTTTTCCATTATTTCTAATAATATCTTTATATCTTCCCGAGATCTAGATAGACGACACCCAAAACCTCAACACTTTGGGTGTTTTTTTACCACCTTCTTCCTAAATTCGTACTTGGGAATTTTAGATGCAATACCTGCAATAGCTCAATGATGGTAGGTGGAAATACGTAGTATTTTCTTATTACTCTGAATAAAATTAATATATTACGAACACTTTCAGTGTTCCACACTTTGGGTGTTTTTTTACCAGCTTCTTCCTAAATTCGTACTTGGGAATTTTAGATGCAATACCTGCAACAGCTCAATGATGGTAGGTGGAAATACGTAGGGTTTTCCTATTACTCTGAATAAAATTAATATATTACGAACACTTTAAGTGTTCTTCTACAAGCTTGTGCCTAAATTCGTACTTGGGAATTTTAGGGGCACTACTCGCAATAGCTAAATGATGGTAAGTTCAAATATGTCAAGATTTCTTTTTTATATGAACAAAATGCATGTATTCAGAACCATACTAAAATGTTGAACTAATTATAAACTATCTCTGTTTTCTTCTAGCTTTCCATACTTTTTTTTTAAGTGCACCCTTTCCACAATGTCGGCGTGGATGCGATGCGATGAAGCGTGGTGACAGCCGTTTTGAGGGTGGAGCCACAAAATCAACCTCAAATCAAATTCAAAAACTGTTGCAGGCATATTGAATTTCAGTGAGGATCGGTTCATGGCATTGCCCTCCATCGCCAACATCATTCCATTCGATATTATGTTTTTTTTTTTTTTGTTTATTTTTTAATAAAATTTCGCCAGCACCCACGCGCTCCCATTACAAATGGCCAATTGTTGTGCCGTGTTCTGAACTCGAAAACTCGAAACTCGAGACCACGTAGTACATGGGCTGCGATTTTTATCGCCAGCGTTATTATTAGTTGCAATTAGATGTCTATGTGCCTGTGTGTGGCATTTTGCATAGTTGCATGCAATTTTTTGTTTTTTTTTTTTCGTTTCGTTTGCTGATTTATGTGCCTGCTTTTTCCTCCATAATTTTCCCACAAACGGAATCGGGGGAAAGGAGATTAAGTTATGGCCAGGTCGGTTGGTCGGTCGGTCAGTTTTGTGCTCAATTACAGAGTGGTTGTGCCCTGGTTCCCTTTGTTCTCGCATTGTAATTCGGTTGGGTTTCTTACTTTTTCTTTTGTTTTTGTTTTGGGCTTTTTGGGTGGAGCCCCGGATTTCTGTTTTGGGGGATTTTGTTTTTCCCCCTTTAGCGGCTCAATGGCGGCTTGTAAATTTGAGGGCTGCCTTTTGGCTGTAGAAACTGCAGTAGTAGCTTTACATAAACTTCAAATCAAATGCAATTGAGTGTTGAGTGGAGTCAATCAATGGTTCATTTTTTCGCCATATGCAATTGGAGCAATCATTGAGTATTGAGCTTGTAAGTGGTAGATTTGCAAATTGCTTTTAAATAGCCAATTTCGGGTGTTTAAGAGGTTTAATTTGGTTATTAAGAAAGTGGGTTAGTGTGTTAAACGTTGTGGAAGCATACAAAATGTTGTCAAAATTGTGGGTCATTTAGAACACATTTTTTTCGAATAAAAAATCAAGTAAGAAGGCTGCACCCGACTATGAAATACCCGGTAGCCAAAGATTTGTGCATTAAATGGGATTCTTTTCCATTATTTCTCGAAAATTTTACTGCAATTAATAAAATAACGTAGAATACGTAAAAATAAAACATTTAATTTTTAGTTCCCCTAGTTCGAAACCACGGTTTGAGACTCGACTAAGCATCAGAGATGAGTGAAAACGAGATGGAGATAGAAGATGTCACTTTATTATCGTATATTTCCCATATTTATGAGTCTATTGTACTCAAATTTTAAATGTACGTCCGCAAAAATTGATTTATAACATATCTTTATATATTTTTCAGAATTCAAGACAAGGACAAGACCAAACTTTAAATCTTATAGCTAAATCGAAGCAAAAAACCTTTATTTTTAAATTTAATTTCCACATAACAAACAAGGATATTATGTATAAAAGTCATATGAAACCCGTTTTTTAGGCAAGTTTATTTTTGGTTAATTGGCTCAGTGGATTTCCCCCCTTTCTAAGCTCCCTTCAATTAGGCTTAGTTCTTCTCCATCGCTGCCTCCTTTGGCGGCATAATCAACCCTTAACCCTTGACAACCCTTTTTAGGTATTTTCAAGAAGTCATCTCGAGGAAACAGAAACAACAACCAATTAAAGGATTTTCTGCGCTGCGCAACTAGAGTTTCAGGCTCTCTCTCAACTCCAGCTTTAGCCTTCCATTTCATCATCATCGTCATTCAACATTGCTGGCTACTTTTTGCCAAATCATTCGAGTGTAACTAAATAATGAAATGATATTAAATTCATTTGAATTGTGATTTCTGTTGAAAAAGGCCACGAAGAAAGAAGACAGAACGGCAGTCGCCTTAAAAACCCTTTATTTTTACTTCTTGGCAACCTGGCGACGACCACCAGAGCGCCAAAGGCGGCCAGAATGGGGGCCAAAGGGGGATTCCACTCGCAGACAGTCGGCATATCAGGTGTCATTGTCATTTGAGTCAGATTGCATTAAGTGCGCCCGATTGGAATCGGAATCGGCATAGGCAGAGAGCCAAGGAGCCAAGGAGCTGGTCGGGATCGGGATGTAGATGTGGATGTGCAGCTAAATGTGGCTCTGGCGCACTGTCAAGTCTGATTTGGTGCCCCAACTAGGAAGGGATCGCCACTTAGAGTGGAGTGACGCTGAGAGAAACCGGTTTTTGGGTGCGCAAGATTTTAAAAAAATAAATTAGAAGATATTTGAAATGTATAAAACGCTTTTTGGGAAAATTTCCTTTACTTAAAACCCCTTTTATTTAATTTATTTTTTGTTAAGAACCAACTAGTAAACTAATTAAAATATTTATTTATAAATTGTGTAAGAAAAACTCACCTCTCAGTTTACGTTCATCGACCAGTTGACGCTCTAGCGAATCCTTGACCTCTCGCTCTCGCAGAACATCCATCTTGAGCTCAGCTAAAAAAAAATAAATAAATAAATATTTAGAAACTAATTAGTCGCAAATATTATATATTTATTTATTCCTATAACTAACACTCTTAAAATCAAAGATTAATATTTAATTTAACTCATATAGAAATGTAAGTTAAATCTTTTATTTTTATATTCTTCAAAAACTAACAACCAAAACTATAGAAAATTCCCAACAACTCACCTTTTTCGTAGCTAATTTGCCGCTCCTGCTGCCTGGCATTATCCGCCGCCACCTTGAGCAGACTCTGGATATTTCTGAGCAACGTTTCCGTGGAGCTGGCGGGCACGGCAGCATGGGCATCGATGCCCAGGGGACCCAGGGCCAGACCGCCGGCCAAGGCGGCCGCATCGTTGGCCGCCATAAGCGCCTCGTTGGGCGTTAAAGCGCCACCACCGCCAGCGCCAGCTGGTCCATTGGCCACTGCACCCGCGCCCACAGCCGCTCCATTGGCCGCCGCCGCAGCCGCTGCCAATTGGGAGTAGTTCAAGGCTCTTTGGTGCTGCAGGGCAGCCGCGGCAGCTGCTGCCTCGGCCGATGAGGGCGAGCCCCTCTGATGCTGCGGGACTACACCAACGCCCACCCCCAGGTGGGATAGACCCACCGCCTGGTGGTGGTGCGAGGCCGCGTGCTGGTGGAGCTGGTGTGCCGCTGCCGCCGCCGCAGCCGCTGCAGCTGCCGCCGAGCCCGTGGACAGGTTATCACGTTCCGTGTCACTCAAATCTATTTGGGAGAAAAATAAACAAGACAAAAAATTGTTTAAAGCTGATTAGATGCATTTTTTAGGTAACCGATTATTTTTATGATTAAATATTATTGTTTTAATGGGATTTAAAGTGCAAAAATTAATGTTTTTCTTATAATTGTTATATTAAAAGAAGATTTATGTATTTTTAAAGGTTTCATTATTTGTCTAATCTTTCTTTAACAATTACTAATATTTGTATTTTAATTGTTCCCTTAAATTTATTTATTTATTTGATATTTTCTCTTTATTTGTATTATCAAGCTACATGTCACTCTAATATATCAGAATGCAAAAAGGAAATTCCTGACAAAGAATCCAGCGGGATGATATCAAATATGTCAGAAACTCAGTTATCGGTTATCGCACGCTTGTGCATCGCTTATCGTGCATTGTGCATCGCTTATCGGACATCTCTCTGAAGACTGAATGTGTGTAAAGTTCACTCACCTTCTTCATCTTTGGCCAGACAACGTTCATCCACTTCGGATTGATTCTCATCGCTAAGGTTCTCCTCCTCCTCCTCATCGTCCTCCACACCGATAATACCACCACTGCCCACATGCGAGGAGACGCCACCGACGCCGCCAACACCACTGCGACTACCCTCGTCCAGGCTGCGGGAACCACCTCTGCCCGGGGAACCTGCCACCGAATGACAGTCGCTGCGCTCGCTACCCGCATCGCAATTGCTGCCACCATGGTCGGTATTTCCGCCGGATTTGCTCAGATTTAGCACAGGACTCTGGCGCGTGGGGGAGCCTGCAAAGGGGTTACAAAAAATAAGGATATAGGATGAAATAAAGCTCAAGCAATGCTAGGGATTTTTACACCATTTCTCTAAATAAATATTGTAAATTAAAAATGGAAACATAAATACTTACAATTCCTAGAGCTAAGATCCCGGGGCTTGATATCGCCGACCATCACATTTCCCACACGATCCACCACCGCCGAACCAACGCCCATCACCTGCTGACGCTCGTCCGTTCGCTCCTCCCGCAATCGCTCCAGATGCTTGACGATATCCTCGTAGGCTGCCCGGCAGTTCTCCCAGATTCCGGACCGTGCCAGGGCATCCATGTTGGCCGCTGACATACCCGCGTTCTGAGCGGCAGCCTTCAGCATCTGGCTCTCGGGACGGGCGTGGAGGCCATGGGGCGGCATACCCGGTGACATGAGAGCCGCCGCACCCGGATGGTGGGCGTTCATCTGCATGAAGGCCATGTGATTGATGGGCGGCGGATTGTAGCCATTAGCCAGGAGTGGTGACTTTTCCAAGCGATTCATATCTGGGGAAAATGGGGGATAAAAAATAGGTAGATGTTTAATGAAAGGATATAGGTAATCTCTTAAAAAGGGTCTAGGAAAAGTATAGACTATTTGTAAGCCTGATATAATTTTCTATTTAAATGGTTTATATCCTAAAACTCCCCCAAAATAATACCTCCAATCAACCACAATCGATAACTACTTCCATAGATGTCACCTTGGTAAATATTATTAATTTTCAAATGCATTCCCCCCTTGCCTGCTGGCTCATCCTCAACAATATTTGCCTTTCATTTTGATGGCTCGCCCAACTGACACCTGTTCCTGTGTCTGGGTCCATCCCCATATATATATATATATATATATATATATTGTATATTGTATATATCTATATATAGCATGTCTATTGTCTGTGCGGCCAGACTAAACACAACAACTAAAAGCACCCACGCACATGACCGAAGCGAGTTCGCCGATACATAGATACTTTCTGTATCGGCCATGTGTATCTACGGCTGTCATTTGTTTGCACTTGCCTGTATATGGCTATATGTACGTATATAAATGCATTTAGCTGAACAATTTAGTGTGCCATTAAATGCTTTAACGTTTGCTAAATTGCTAAAATTGTAGCAAAATTCAAAATGCAATTAAAAACTTGGCGAAAATTCGTTAGCTTTGGGGAATGCAATTAAACGCTGGGAAATGCAGTTACAAAATTATATAAATGTGCGTGTGTGCATTTTATTTTATTTTTTTTGTTATTAATAATGCAATATCACTCAAGAATCAACGCCCCTTAATTCTCACTCAGAGAACCTTTTCTTTATGGCCCAGCATGACAGGGCAAAAACAGAAACCGAAACTGTTTTTACAAAAAAAAAACCCCATCTCTTCCTCTCATTTTTCGTTCAGTTCAGAAGGCGCCGGCGGCGCATGGTTCTAAAGAAAAAGATCTCAAGATTCCTTTCGATTGGGCTTTTGTGGCCGCTCGAGAGTATCTTTCAATATTATGCGTTTCGGACACATTAATAGAAAGAGGCGTTGACCAAGTTGTCAGCTTGGCTCATAGAAATAATGTGTATATGAGTATGTAAAAGAGAGAGAGAAAAATGTAAAATCAATTAAATATGAGTCCGCTTGTACTTATCATAATTACAGCCACAGATACAATTCGAAATTTTCAATGAATGCGATTTCCTGTAGCAGTACCAAATCACAGTGGAAATCGACTTGATTGCGGCTTAGGCTGCCATTTATCTGTGGCTGCTGGGAACTCTCAGCGCCAAACTACACCCGATGTATCTCTGTATCTGTATCTGTATCCGTTTCGTTTTTGTTCGTTTGGCAGCCCGTAGTATAGTAAGCTGTAATCAGCCAACAAGCAGCGACCACAAATCACAAATGGCGGCACCAGCGCAACAATCATCGATCGATCGATTGGGGAAGCACAGAAAAAGAAAAACACAAAAAGGCACAGAAAGCACTATTACCAGACGCCGATCCCCGAAAGCAAGTTTTGTGGCCAATCTGCGAATGATTTCATTACCATTCGAATGCGAATTCGTGGCCCCGTGGGCCATGCCACTCAATTGTGTGAGAATTGCAATTGGCGCAGTGGCAAGTGGGAAATTTGTTGTGGTACAGAGAAAAAAAAGCAATTACAGAATATTTACTGGAAAATGTTTGCCTTTAAGCACTCAAAGAAATATTTTACATATTTTTAAATATATTTGAATATCAATTTTAAAATGAATAAGACAGTTTTGACTACTTAATGCCAAATACCCTAAATTTCACCTTTTTTCATGGAGAAAGGGCACACTTCCCCGTAGTGTCTGACTAAGGTCACACTGCGCTTTTACAAAATGCCTGAAAATGGCACCTTAAGATGAGCTATTTTTTATTTTTAATAAAGCCTAGTTTAAGTCCAGTCTTTTTCATATTCCTCCCCACTGCTTATGCAACATGGTAATCAATTACTTAAATTACTTACCACTGATGTGCCCATTTTCATAGGCATAATCCCCGTTGTCCAGGCGATGCTTTTTCAGCTGCGGATGCTGCGATAGATGAGTGGGCGGTAGGGATAGCCCCACGGGTCCCCTTTTGGGCGGTCTACCCGGTCTGGAACTGCGGAATTGCAGAGAGTTACTGTTGGGTTGAGAGCAATGGACAATATCCGTGGTATCAGTACAAAAAAAAGTCAAATGCCTCAGCACAGTGATCACAATTCGGCATTGTGCTGCTGCATTTTCTTGTTCATTATTTGTTATAAAGATTATTGTTGAAAATACTTTTGTTGAATTAATTTTTTACATATAAATTGAGAGTTTCTAGATGCAGAATGAAATATAAAATAAATATTTTAAGAGTGTCCTTCTGTGGTTAAGCCATTACCCTCAAGTAATATATAATAAGCCCTAGCATGTATAATATTTTTAAGTACATAGTAATAGGACCCTTGATTTATGGCTTACCCGATAATTTATTAAGGCCAGACTCCTGCAGAATACTTTCATATATAATATTCTTGTAAATTCTTTAGTTTTATTTGCTTTTAGAATAGCCGAACATTGCAATAAAAACCTGTCTATTATTATTTTTAATAGCCTGACTTGCCATAAAGGCATCCATCATATCTTAACTATTCTGTAGAAATTCGCTGTTTATTATTTTCCTCCATACATGCATTTTCAAGACATATTCCCGACTCTTAGCCCCAAATCGCATTGCCTAATTAAGCCTTAACCAAGTTTAGTGAGCAGCACCCCCCATTGACTTGAGACAAATAAAAAGCCAAAAACGAGAGGAACACAAAACGTGCTACCATTTTAATTATATGTGCCATAAAAAAAATATACAGAAACAGCAACAATAATAATAATAATGAAGTAAAGCCACAACGAACAAAAACAAAAAAGAGTTAAACTATATATATTTTTTCTGGTAATTTATGCCCGCAATTGCTGCTATTTGTATAGAAAATATTTAAACAAGTCTTGGGCAAATACTTGACGCAGGTTATAAGCTAAATAGTTAACCGAAAAAGGCATAAACATCTTGGCGCTGGGCGCTGCGGGTGGAAGTTATGACAAACAAGAGATAAAACCAGGAATTTGGTAACTGAAAACTGCAGCAAATACTACAAGAAGGTAAGGCAGACTATATAGTACTTGATCAAATATAGAGCGACGACGACGACTCCCCGTAGCCCCAGCTGGTTCGGCTGGCGGCAATTAAATTATGGAATCTTCATTCCATGTTTGCCGCTGGTAAACAGGTGCCCCCTTAGAACGCCAAAGACAAAGGCAAATAAACACAGGTAGCAATGATCGTGTGCACGATATGAATTACCAGGCACGGACTATATACACACACACATAGTATATATATATATATGGCGAAACATTGAACAATTTGTAATTGTGCGTTCTTACGGATAACGATTCTACCAAATATTTGCAGTTACATATTTTGTCTCAGCAAATATTTGCAGCGGGATTTTAATTGTGCTCCATAAAACGTTTAACCACCAAACAAGTCGGGAGTTGTTGTCTTGGCCCCTTTGGGTCAAATAAAGAGATTCTTCTTTGCCATGAATCATTCCGAGAATGAAAACAACAACCGGGTTTTTTTTTTCTTTTCAGCGAAAGTGTTTTTGGAATCTCTAATCGGAAGGCCGTTGGGCCCCCACGGTTATGACGTGCAAAAAAAAAAAAAACCTGCGACTCGTGCGTCTGTCAGTCAAAAGTTGTACGAATTTATGGGAAGTGAGTTAAAGGTTCTGTAGGTAAAAAACACTTTCATTGGAAAGTTTCCGTTTGCTGCTGCTGTGAAGAAGCGCTGACATGTTTGTCTTGTCCTGGAAATTTCAGATTCGCTGGAATATGTCTTTTGCCTAGGGTTCGGATAAGATTGGTTAAACCAATTGGGGGTTGGAGCCATTTACGTAATGGTCAAATGATTGTGCAATATAAATGACCCTAGAGGGGATTCCAGGTAGTGTGTTTCAATGGAAATGAACTTTTGGCAACTCAGAAAAAAGGTTGTTTCTATGGCTAAAATTATTATGAAATAGATATATTATTTTAAATAGAAACTGGTATGGAAGGATAGGTTTAAATAGTAACTATCTAAGTGTATATTTGTGTATTTTTCCTGAGCTATAATTCTGGCTAAAATATCACCAACCAAAAGACACTTTATTGGTCTTGTTAGAATCAAGAAAGTTATTTAAATTCTTATATAAGAAAAGAACATATGTATATCATCAACGAAATACGCTTTTTTTGGATTTTTTAAGATCAATAAAGTTACTTTAACTTTTATAAGATAAAAGCACATATTTTGGCCTAAATAAAAATGAATTATATTCCGAATAAACTAACAAATATGTACATCTCACTTCTGTTGAAACCCATAAGCCTCTAAATCGGTTTACTTCGAATGATATTTGTTACAATTATATACATAAGTAAAAATAATACAAAAATAATACAATGTGCATGTCAGAGGCACAACAATGGAATTCGCAAGTCGTTATTCCGAGTGTCCCTTGTATAAATTGGCGCTAAAGTGCGGAGTTCGATCCGTAAGCGGAACTTCGCTGATGGGACCATTGGTTATGGTTGAAACAGCTGTACGAAGATGCCTCGCTTACAACGATCTGTGTGCTCGATCAAAACAATATAGTGGTGTTTATAATAATACAAAAATACAAGGTCGCTAATTCAATTTACACAAAAAATAATCTAAATAAATCGAACTTCTAAGTAACCAAATATTTAAAGCAAAAATGCGACTAATTGGTTTAAAAAAAGACCAATTTACTAACAATAAATAAAGCCGGATAAGCCTAAAAACATAATTTCCAAGCATGTACACATCAGAATAAGTAATTTTAATTCAAAAACGTTTTAAAGTTGCTGCCCAAACCAACTGTGTTATTTAACTACTAATTTATGCACCGTTGTCACCGTTGGCCGCAAATGTCATTTTGCATTTAACATTTTGCATTTTTCGCGCAGCGGCGAACAAACGTTTAGTCAGGAATAAACAACAATTTGTCAAAATAGTCACTGTGGCCAATATGCCTGCCAAAACAGCTATAATAACCAACACAGCAAACGGAGGAGCAGAACCGGTTGGTTGCCCACTTTTAGCCAGGCCGAGGAGTCGTAAGCCGAAAGCCGAAAGCCACGACGAACCTGTTTGCAGCTGTCTCCTTCCTTGGTATATTTTTCAATAATCAAGGGATAGCTGAGTTGTTAATTATTGACCTGCGAGTGTGTGTGTGTGTGTGTGTGTGTGTACGCTTGAGAAACAGCCGCCAAAATATGCGCCAAACTGTGCTAAATGTGCCGCCGCCACTCACAGTTGCAGTTGCAATTGCATAAATCGAAAGGATATTTTCCAATTGCATATCGAGGAGGAGAAGGCGTTGCCGACATTTGTCAGCGAACAAATCCACACACACACATACCATACAGTGGGTATTCCCTGAGCTTAACCCACAGCCCCCGGGCCTAGACTGCAAATTGGTAAATCAATTACATTTATGGCCAAGTTTTTGCCACCTTGTGCTGCTGCTGCTGCTTCTGGGGAGCGTGTTTGCCGGCAACTAAATCAATGCAATCCGAGTCAAGTACTTGGCAACCGACAATTAAATGTGTGTGTGCCCGGCACAACACAAACAATTTCCATATTTGCAATCACCAATGCCGAGTGCATTTTTAATTGAATTCATAGCCTCAAATTGATTCGAATTCTCGCCCCGCATTTGTCTCTAAGCCGCCGACAAAAGCGACAAACAAATTCCCAGAAAGAAGCCGGGAAAGCATACACCTCGTCTTAACTTGGCTTGGCGGCGCTTGAAGTTGGCTCGAATTTCTTTCGCTTAACAATAAATGTTATTGGAACGAGAATGCTTGTCGAGGTCTGCCTTTGGCCAACTTTTGTATTCATTGTTAAGTGACATGCAAATGTACGAATGACATGGCATTGTTGGGGCTTAAATCTATATAGAGAGAAAGAGAGAGGGGAAGAGATACAGAAGGGTTCGCCTCGGAGATACTCTCCGGCTAATTGTGGGCATTGCGGCCAGGCCTGAGCTTCTCCAAATGATTGGTTACGGAATTGAATAGGGGACGGCAGCGGCATTGGAAATTGTAAATTATAGAAGAAAACTAACTGGGTTTCAAGGGAAATGTAAATAAGATGAGATCGATTCAAGGGAATTAACTGGACCTTAAAGTTGTTAGCAAAAATAAGAGCCCTAATGGAGTTACTTGGTTAAAAAAAAAAATATGTTACTTGGTTAATATAAAGACATATTTTTTAAGCAATTAATATGAGGGTTGTTAATATTTGCATTTAAGGGTTTTTGCTTCTAATAAATGTATGCATATGACATTATGAAAATCAGCAAAGGTCACACTATAAAATAGAAAGTGCCAGATAAAATAAAACAAAAAAGAACAATCACCATCACAATTTTAAGCCAGATTTGCAAGTTTTGCTAAAATCTTCATAAGCGTCGCGTAACACACATGATTTGTTTTTGCTTTCTCAAGAGAATAAATTAAACCCAAAAATTCGAAGAATTCTTACCTATTCTAATACAATATCTCCCCTCTACAATTCCCTGTTAAAATTCTTTTTAAATATCAAAAATCTGTTCGCACATCGTTACCCCAAATAAACCCCCCTCCCTATATCGACATTTTCCTATGCAAATTTCCTGCCAAGTCAAATATTTAAATTGAAATCACATGCTAATTAACAATTTTCGAATTTTGGGTGGCCTTCTTATTTTTAATACCGCCACAAGTTTTGCCTTATAATTTCCTCGAGCGACTGGCGATTTCCCTCTGAAACCCCGCACTAATGCAGATTTCTTGGCAATTGTTTTTGCATACTTTGTGTTGTTTTTTTTTCCTCACTCACTCACTTCAATTTCAATTGGCGTGCTAATAACTCATTTAGTTCGCAACAAAAACCGAGCAGCGGACAAAGAAGAAGCAAAAAAAAAAAAATAGTTACAAACATGCCACACCAACAATGGATTTGCTGGCTACCCACCAAGATTCGCCCTCCCTTACGGCTCCCTGCTTTCCTTCAACCAAAAGCGGCATCTCATGATGCTGAGAGAATATGCATCGCCACACTATATACTATATACGCTATATATATGTATATGAATGCAGTTGGGTGCAGTTTTGTTTTAGGCTTTGTGTATAATTATTATAAAAAATAAATTGAACTATTGTTGCCTCATTTAGATTGAACAGCCGCCGAGGCAGCCACAAAGTTGCTTTTGTTACTCGGTTACACTCAATTAAGCTGAATTTGCAAAATGCAAATGCCCCAAATGAAACTCACACCTCAAAAAAATAGATACAAAAAACTGCACTCGAATTATTTTAGAAATTTAATATAATTAAATGAGTTTTTTTTGTGTTTTTTTTTTTAGTTCCCTGTCTTTCTTTGCAACACTTTTCCGCCTCTCATTTTGACAGCCCGAGGAACTGAGTTCCAGTGTTCAGGTGAGCCGAGTTGATCTCTTGATTGTCAGTCAGTCAGTTTGTGATTAGACATTCGACAGTCGCCGGGCCTTTTGTTGTTGCTGCCGTTGGATAGCATAAATTATAGTCTATCTGTCTGTCTATCTGTCTCTATAACAAAGCCATGCATATGAAATTCCATATAATAAATCAATGTGCTGTCGTAATTTGTGTTAAGTTATTTGTAATCAATTTGAATTCGCATCTAGAGCCGAGCCAGTGAGATTTATGGGAATATTTTATTCAATCGGCCATTTTGTTTGATTGTGGCTTTTCGGTTTTTCTTTTTATAAAAATAAAAAAAGATATTTTTCTTAATGGTTAATAGAAAAGTACTTGAAATTTATTAATCACTACGTTTAAGTTATGGAATACGTGTATTCTTGAATACGTGAAATTAAAATTGACACTGCTTATGCGACACACACTAATTCATGCATTCATATTAACAGAGATGCCAGACCTTTAAAATTAGTGTGGTCAAATGTTAATTAAACACAGTTCAGCTGGTAATACCATAACATTGAATGTAGTGAGGCCAAATTTATATTCATTGTTGGTGTACTCACGAATACATGAATTGGTGTTTATGGCAACGAATTTAAGTACTGAAAGCATGAATTAGGCCTAGAATATGCATATTAATTGTTGGAGTTGTTGGAACTGGTAGTGATTCCTAATTTATTTTTTGTGATATATATTTCTAACGTATTCTTGAGATGAGCAAAATTTAAAAATGAGTTATCTGTTCTACTTTTTTTTTGGTAAATAATAAAATATATATAAACAATATAATTCGTATACATCCCTTTGCTTTATTTCTATTCAATAAACTATATTTTTTCACTGCTTCAATGTTCGTCATAACCACCTAATACCTATTACTTCTTGTATGATTTTCCCAGGAACAACTTTATAATTAATACTCACTAAGTCCTCTCCAGACACCCTCGAACTCTCCCACCTAATCGCTTAGCCTCCTTCCCCGCCATTCTCCAGTCGAACAAATTTAACAACAAATTAAACTCAAATGAAGTCAAATCAATCGAGGGCTTTTCAATATAGCCATTTAATTTTTGTATTTTTTTTTTTGCCAACATTTGCAACATTTTCCACTTGGCCCGAGCAATTTGCATAGTTGTGGTCTGCAGTCCAATGCTGGCACCGAATCGGATCGGTTTAGTCTTCGACGGAGCATGGCTCTAGTCCAATTTAGTGGAAAGGTGTGCCCACCAGCTCAGTCACAACACGTTGTCGTGGTGCTTTGCCTATGCTCTTCTGGCTTGCTTCTCCGCTTCTCTGCTGCCTTTTGGTCCATGCCGCTGTGGCTTAAACGGCGTTTTTAAGCCAACTTAGAGAGCCAGAGGAGTGGAGACCGAACTGTCAACTGTGATCAAAATCAATTGTTTGCCATTTGCCAAAACCAAAATTGACTGAACCAACTGCGCGCAACTCACACACAAATGCTGACAAAATTATTATTATTTTTTCAAACACATGCGAGAGAGCCCATGAAATGTCAGTGTCAATAATTTTTCATAATTATGAGCACATTACCAAAAAAAAACAAAAAACAAAAAACTATACATATTTAAAAGAAGAAAAAAAATATATTATTTATGGTTGGCTGCCATAGGAGAAGCCTCCAAAAAAGCAAACAAATATAATAAAAAATTATTGCAACGTAAGTTTTGATTTGAACAAAAAGGAGAATACATTTGGGATGAGCTCAAGAGTGTTTTAGAGTGAAAATTGAAGGTGTTTTGTTAAGCAACCAGCAACTAATCTTTTAAAAAATATTATAAATTCAATTGGATAATTTTTTACAAAAAGGTTATATAAATCTTTTAGTCTGTGCTTTCAATTTTAAATAAAATTCGAAACCTTAAATTCTGAGCTCAGTTTTCTTCCCCTAAAAATGTATACTATATCTCCAAAAATCAATCCACCCACCTGTGCCCTCTACCGTTAACACCGTTAAGTTCTTAACCCTTTTCATGCTCTATTTACAAGATTATCCAAACTTTGATCTTTTTTTCTGGCACATCCTTTCGCACTTCCGCTCTCGCAGGCTCGCCCAATTTCCGCTTTGAGTTTAATTAATTTAATAAGCAAATTCTTTTCGCTCTAAAAACTCTCAAGTGTGTATTTATAATGATATTGCGATCGATTCGATATGTTTTTCTTTGTTTTTTTTTTCTTTCCTTTAAAACGAATTAAAAAATGGTACAAAAAAATAACCATAGGGGGGAGGTGGAGAGAAATTATTGCCATAGTTTTTTTATTATACTTGTGTGTTTACCTCTCTGGTGGCTTGATCGATAGGCATCTGCAATTAAAAAGAGAAGAGAAGAGACAAGTGAGGCAAAATTGTTAAACGTTGTGTGTGTGTAAGCTTTAATACGAAGAAGAAAAAAAAACAACTGCAATTGCAACTGCAACAAAACGCAAAACAAAAAAAAAAAGATACGGGAAATATTCAGGGTACAATTGCTGAAAAAAGGGAAGTTTTTCATTGATGGACGGGACTCTCTGGTCTCTGGTCTCTGTGCATTTTGGCGGGCCCGCGGGTGTGAAAATGCACACGCCCTAAAGGCCCCCACCCCTCCTTCTCAGCCACCTTAACCCGCCGTTGCCACCGCCAAACCATTTGTAATTATCCCCAGAGAGTAAGAGAGAGAGGACAGACACTGCGGTGCGGTGTCTGTGCCCTCAGCGGTTTCGCATTTCCCCCTTTCGCTGCTGCTCTCTCGCAACTTGTTTCAATTTAGCGCAAAACTTTTTCAACCTAATAATAGGTTTAACCGCATTTTTAACCGTTCCTCATGTTGGGTCCGGTTCGGTTTTTGAAGCCCCGACAATGGGCATAACACTGGGTCCCTGTCTCTGTTCTGGTTCTCTACTCGATTCTTCATAGAGAAAGAAATAATACAATATTTTTTCAAAGTCGCAAAAAAGAACTACTTCATTTTAAACATAAAAAATAAATCTTAAATATTAGCTTTATCCAAGTTTAAACTAGCTAAAGACTTCGTAAAAAATAAGGAATCTAAGCACGACTACTTTTCCTTTTCAGATAAATTCCATTTGAGCAAAAGGGCTCTAAGAAACATAGGTATATTAATCATTATTAAGCCCTAATACTATCTACTTAATTTACGTTTCCTCAATATTTAATTTACCTATTCAAAATCAATATCTTTCTCAAAAATGATCCTTTATTTCTTCCTGTGTTCATTCTTACAGCGCATGTGCTCTTTGGGAGCACACTCCATATACACTCCATGCGCTGTGGCTGGGGCTCTTTTCCATAATTAACTAGATGGTTTTCCATCGAATGCATTGTGGTCAGTGGCCAGTTCAACCCGTTCTTTACTGTAAACAAAAACGCAGGACTCTCCATGGGCTTACAAGAACCCAAAACAACCAAAAAAAAAAAGAAAAACAACAAAAAAGAAATAATAACGGAACCAAACAAAAAAAAGGAGAGATATTGGAATACAAGGTTGCAATCTTTTCATTTGTTGATGTCTCAATGCCGAGCCCTGCGGGTTTCATAAATGTTTCGAAAAGCTTTTAAGCAGGGTATGTTTAAATATCCATAAAATATTGGGTTACTTTTGGGGCACAATCGGAATATTAGCCTTTAATTAAGTTCGGTCCTTTTGGTATATATTTTTTATTAACTCTACGCAAGGGCTAAAAAAAAGATTCTATTTTCAACTCTTTCTAGTTTATTTTCTATTATTATAGGGATTTTTTAAGCTATTAATTTAGATATTAAAACATATATCAATTGTTCAAAATGTAAAAGAATACTGAAGAATTTTTGGCAAATGTTCATAAGCTTTCTGATAAACTTAAGACCTTGTTTGGGATTTAAAACCTTTACAAAATAGCATAAATGAATTACATTTTAAAACCCTTTGACAATAAGTCCTTGCCACCCTAGTATTTCCTTACAAATAGTTACAAAACGCATTACCTCCTCTACCTTTCTTTGTGTAACCAAGGACAATTGCACTTCCTTGAGGTTCTGCTAACCCCATAGCTCCTAGATACTCCCCCAACTAAGCAATTGCAAAATAAAAAAAAATAACAAAACCTATTTCTCTAGGCTTTTTTCCTTGTCGTTTTTTCCACTCGAACGGAAATGAGCTGACAGGGCACCGCACATGTCGATTTTGCAGAAAACATCGCAAGGAAAACAGAAGGAAAAGTTGTACAAGGTGGAAAAACTGTTTCACCAACTATTGTTAGAGGCGTTCAAAAGAATTACGCAGCTTTTTGGATTGTTAGCAAAGGGGTTAGCAAGGGGGATGGGAGGGGCCCCGTTACGTTTGCATTGCGTATTTCCGCCAAATGTCATCGGAAAAGGCAAAAAGGCGAAACCAAAGTTTTTTGACTGCTCCCAGGGGTAATCGATATCGATGCATAAACTATTTGCATTGTGCCGCCCCCTTTTCGGGGCAAATGGAAAATTAAAATGGGGCGGCAGTGGCGGCAGCGGCGGCGGCGGCGGGTGCAACTTGAGTGCGTAAGTTGGCTAAAAGCGGAAACAGGAAATGAGAAAATTTTGCAGAGCAAGCCCCGAACTAGAAATGCAACTAACAAAACGCGTTTACACTCTGCGAAATTGAGAACTAGAAAAGTTGGCAACGAAAAAGTATCTAGGGGAAACTGAACATTGTTCTAAAAGCTTTTCATTTATATTTTAGTTTCAGAAGAAAGGACATTGCTCGCTTAAAATACTTTTAATTAAATTTAAAATATATATTATATTCAAGCAAATCAAAAACTGTTTTGGTTTTGAATCTAAGATCTTTTAAAACTTGTTTAATGTCATTTAAAAAATATAATTTAGCTTGAGTCCACCTCTCATACCAGCTTTTATTGCTGGCCTATCGAATGCCATTTTAAGAGTTAGTTTTCCTCTAAAGAAAAACCCAACTAATTGTAAAACAAAAATATATTAAATGAAGTATAAACCCCCCTTAAAAATTCTAAAATTAAAACTCAAAGCCAACAACTTAGGAAATACTCTTTGAAAGTAAGCACTGTGGTTCTGGTTCGTACCTGGCCGTGGTGCAGTCCCGATAGAGTACATCAAAGTCCTTGCAGCTGAGCAGCTTGCAGCGATTGACTCCTGGCTGAATGGCACCCAGGCCGCGCAGGATTCGCACCTGCTCCACATTGCACACCAGCGGCACAATGTCCAGGCGCTTGAGCTTGGTATAGACCGTGTGCAGGCCCCCAACCAGGTGCTTGAGGAAGAGCTCAAAGGCCTGCGGCAGGCAGAGCATTGTCTCATTGCTGATAATGAAGGCGGCGACCTTCTGGCCACGATACTCCACCAGCTTGCACTCATTGGCGCTCGGATCGGAGGTGGAAATGGGTGGCGGCGAGTTGTACGACCTTGGCGGCACATGATGATGGGCGGCGGCCATCAGTTCCAGCGGGGAGGCATGGTGCATCATCTGCAGGGAGTTCAGCAGTCCCAACGAATGCGGTGGCAGGCCGTGGGGCATACGCGGCGGCAGGCCAGCCGGCAAGCCATTGCCGGAGGCCAAGCCATGGGGCGGAGGACTGAGCTGATGGTGCTGCTGCTGCTGCTGCTGTGCCTGCTGCTGAGCCTGCTGCTGTTGCTGCTGCTGCTGCATCTGCTGCATCATGGAGTGATTGAGGGAGCTCACGGGACTGACGGCGCTGGGATGACGACTTGGCGAGCTGGCCGGCGAACAGCTTGATCCTCGGCCCGTGTGAGAACTCCTACCATTGGGACGATCCTCGTTGGCGCCACGGGAGCTGTTGCTGCCGTCGCGTCCATTGTGCTGTGCCTGCTGCGCTTGCTGCTGCTGCTGGGCTGCTGCGGCCGCTGCTGCTGCGGCGGCGGCTGCCTGCTGCTGCTGCTGATGGTGCATCAACATGGCCGTGGTGTTCATACTGCCACTGGTCAACTGCTCTAGGCTCCTGATCCCGATGCCGATGCCGATGCCACTTCCGATATTGTTGTTATTGATCGCACTTGCCTTGTTATTGTTCTTTTCACTCTGTTCACTTGTCACACAATCCATACTTCATCATGGCCCACACTTGTTTATTTGTTTCTTTGCTTATTTTTCTGATTTATTTATGTGTATTTTTTTCTATGATAAAGAATTAACACAACGTTAGAAAGGAATAGGAAAGAGATAGAGAGTGTGAGTGAGTGAGAGAGAGAGAGAGGAGGGAAAGACAGCGGCTGAGGCGGGGAGATAAATAATTAATGAACTCTTAATTCATTTTTAATTATTTATTAGGCTTCTCTATGCAAATTCTTATTGATCAAGCGAACACGCTTCTTCACATCCGTGAATTGATGGATGTAAATAATAACTCAAAATGGCTAATTTATTATAGCTTTGCTCCTATGGTTTTCATACAGAAAGTAAAACTTTAGGAAACCATTAATATCTATAATATTAAGTTTCTAAGAACAATATTAAACTAAATTAATGAAAACTGTTCTCAAACTCTTCAATATTTAAAATATTTGTACGAATTTCTTCCTAGATTGTGGCAACTGGAAGCTGGTGTTACCTGAGGTTTTCAATTTTTAGAAATTCCCAAGTTCGAATTCGGTGAGACTTTAGTATAAAACAACGCAGAGGTTTAAGACAGCAAATATCAATAAATACATAGTACTGATCACAGACTATTGTTTACTATAGCATACTGCGTCGAGTCTCAATTTATGTGGATTAAATCAGTCAACTAAACTCTGACATAGTACACACTAAAATATTAGAAATTCTTTTGGGCAACTATAATTTGAAATGAACGAAAATATGGTAGATCCAATTATTGATTTAATTTTTGAAACTGTCTTTAGAAAATACATATCCCAAAACTATTTCGTATTTGGAAACTGACTTTTAGAAAATCATTGCATAAGATTTCAGAAGTATTCCTGTAGAGATCTGAGAAGTGTTTTAAAAAACACGAATCTATAGTTTATTTTTCAAATAATAAACTATATTTATCAAAATGAGACAAGTTTAATTCTTAGCCATAAGGTGCGCAAATTCCGTTCAGGAAAATGTTTTAAAATTTAAATGTAATTAACGAGAGTTAAATAAATATATGGTTCAATAGAAATGTAGATATACTCTTGATATTTATGAATCAGAATATTTCACAAATATTATATGTATGATCAGCCTCTTATTCATTAGTTTGAATGTTAACAAAATACTTTGTTGAATATTTTGAGAATACTATTCATTTTCAATTACCATATAACCTTTTTAAGCCAATATGCACAATATTCGACGATATTCTATCAATTTGCATAAAAAATCCCCCTTGCTCTCATGCCTATTTGCTTTCGAATCGACAAAGAACATAGATTTACCTTTAACAGGATTCTAAAATAATTTCTAAAACTCAAAATCACACTCCAACACAGACACTCGCGCACTTGGTTTGTGTGTTAAAAATTTGATTCGATTCCGAATTTCGTTTGAATATATTTCGAATATATTTTGGGCTCTATATATTTGTAATTCGATTTCGCGTGATTTCGAATATGCGGAATTTGGAAAACGAATGCGAATGGCGGATTCGAGTACCGTACCGACGGATTGTCACTGAGAGATTGAGAGATTGACAGAGACTGTGCGCTTTCACGGCGACTGCGGCGTCGGCGTCGCTGCCGGCCACTCTTCTTCTAGCCTCCTTCCCCCTTCCCCAGCGCCACGAATGCGAGAAATCAACGAAACGAATTGTATTCGAATCGGAATCGACTGAGAGCGAGATGGGGCGATGCCGAGAGAGCGCACCAGCGAGTGAGTGTTATTTTTTTAACCCACCCACACACACACACACTCACACACACAGTTAGCGGACAGGGCCGAAGCGTTACCGTTATGTACTTCAAGAAATGCGCGCGCAAAAGTTTTATTGCATTACCTTCGCTTACGAATGACAAATTCGAAATGAAAGGCGAGCCAAATGTGTTTCGATTCGTTTCGTACCAAGGCAGAGCCACATGCTGCAGTCTCATCAGCTTTGTTGGGGACGTTAAGCATTTTCAGATGCAAGCGCTAGAAAGAGAGAGCAAGCAAACGTCGGAAAGAATAACGTCCTCAAAAGAGAGCCCGCGATGAGACTACCTTTTGCAGTAGTAGCCATGGCAGCGACGACGGCAGCGCAGCAGCAGCACCAGCAGGAAGAGTAGCTGTAGCTGTAGCTGTGTGTGTGTATCTGTATCTGCGATTGTGCAAAACCAGAATACGAATACGAATACGAATACGAGTTACGAATGTTTGTTGCGTCTCGCATTACGAGCACACACATACCCGTGCAAAAAGGGGAGTGGTATACGATTGATAGCTGGATGGGCGTGTGTGTGTGTGTATGCAACCCCAAAAAACACAATGACAAACGTAATAAAACGACACACACACACAATCCACTCCCAGGACCTGCTGCTCTCTGTCTCTCTCTCTCTCTCTCTTCCGCTCTCTTTCGCACATTTGTTTTATTTATTTTTTCAATTCAATTCAAAACCTCCCTCTCCCTCGCTCACTCTCTCTCTCACCATCGAATAACATTCTACATTTCATTTGCGTTTCAATTTCATTTCGTTTCAGCATTGCCCCATCTCGCTTGCACTCTAGCCTGGCATGCGGCCATCTTGCTCGCACGCTCAGGTGGGCTGCAACCAATAAACATGAGTGAGCAGCATATTTGCATAGTTGTGTGTGTGTGTGTGTGTGTGTGAGAGAGAGTGAGGGAGATGCACGTGTGTGAGTGTGCTTGTCTGCCCTCCCGCTCACTCCAATGGCCGTCGCCTTATATAAACAAATGACAATTGTTTTGGCATTTTCTGTTCTGTTTTCCAACCCAAAGTAAATTAAAATAAATGCATTGCAGGAAAAGGCAAAAGAAAAGCAAAAAAAACAAAATAAAAGAACGAAAAACTGCGATTACTTGGAGTTTGCGCAGCTGATTTTGCCTTTTGGCTTGCTTTGCTTGCTTTTGCTTGCAATTTGCATTTTCTTATTGGAAAAGCATTTTAATTTCAATTAAAAAAGTAAATGACAAAGTTTCAACGAATTAAAAAGTGAGACAGAGACGGCCGGAGTGAGTGTGGGCCATCTCTTTCGCACACCATCTGCCGCACTCGGTGGGGTTTTTTTGTCAACCGTTATTTTCCGTTTCCCATTTCGTTTCTGCTCTGCCCTTTATTTGTATTTCTTTGCAGGACATTTCTGCTTCTTCTTTGGCTCTTTTTGTATGTTTCCGATTCAGAGGAGACCGGCACGAGAGAAGGCGGCAGGCCATCTCGCTCGCACTCGAGCTCGTGGGTGTTTTTTTTTTTCTTGTGGCCCGGGGGCGTTCGTTTTCTGGTATTCGTTTCGTTTTTCGGATGCTTATAAATAGCATTGCTTATAAATTCTGGTCTCGCACCTTTGCCACCTACACACACACACACACACACACACACACACACACACTCTAGCATGTTCATATATACGACACACACATTGTATATCCCGTTAATGCGATGGGTGTGTGTGTTCGCTCTGTCGTTCATTTCTCATTTTTTCTATTATTTGTCTTCGTTGTTACAGTTCGTCTGCGTTTCTTTTGACGATTGCGAACCAATCGCATTTCTCCATTTCTCTCCGATTGTTCCTCACACACACACACTTATAGACTGCGTCTTTACGTATGTATTTATGTATTGTATTTGCACACACACAGACACACTCACTATGTGTGTGTTATATGTACGAATTTTTCTTATTCGCTTTGTTTTGGATTCCTTCTTTTCGTGGATTCCCTTTCCACTGTCTTCTCAAGTTGTTGTTGTTGCTGCCGGAATATTGATGACAGCTAAAATTCGATATAAAATTGATTGCTCATTTGGAGTTACAGGACCTTTTCCGGAAACGGTGTGACGCCGCAGTTCATATGTACATACATGTATGTATATTGGGCGGGTCGATTTGTAGGGAGTGAAAAAAATCGATCAAGGGTATATGATTTTCGTGTTATATGGGTTATTTCGAGAATATTTGCCCAAGGAACCATACCTCTATCTTCAATTTCGAGTCTGCGAATTTTCAATTGAAAAATGATTAAAAAAAATTGAATTCTAGAAGTTAGATATGCGTTGGAAAGGTGAGCTTTTTCTAACCAATTTACATATAAAATTGATCGACATTGGTAATACGGTTCAAAAGTTATGAGCCTGTTTGTGACAATTTTTGAACCATTTCATTA
>JAEIIU010055526.1:0-13214 GCA_018874675.1 Drosophila baimaii | reverse complement strand
TTATAGGGTCGGAAATGACTCCTTCACTGCGTTGCAAACTTCTGGCTAAAATTATAATACCCTGCAAGGGAATAATGATCATCATCATCATCATCGGTCAACACACATGATTTGTTTTTGCAATCTCGAGAGAGCGTCCAATGAAAATTTCTTGGAATTGTTTTTGTAAAGCTTTCCCAAACATCTTTGAAAAAACTATATCATATAGCTGCCATATAAATGATATGGACAAATTAGCATATTTTCGCTATTTTTCTAGATATTCAAATGAAACTTTATTTGTGCGTTTATAATACAATTATAGCTACTTCCTAGAAATTTCATTGAAATCGGACCAATATATCATATATCTGCTATAGGAAAGATCTTGTATTATAATAATCAGTGGCGGATCCAGGATTTTAATAAAGGGGGGGTCCAAAAATAGTTTTCTTTGTAAATAAATTCTATTGCATTTATTATTCGAAAATAAATTAAAATTTGTGTAAAACTTTAATTAATTACGAATTTCTATTAATAACTTTGTGTTTAAACTTCATCAACATGCCCAATAAAAGCATACAATTTTAAAGTATATGATCCCATGGGGGGGGTCCGGACCCGAAAACCCCCCCGTGGATCCGCCACTGATAATAATAGTTATTATCTATGTATTGAATGAATGAATTCGGTCTCGCATATACAGAGTAATAAACAGTTATGGAATACATGAATTTTTGAATAAGTAATATCCAGTAAACCCATGTTTACCTCTCTGCTTGGCGTTGCCACATAACTATCGGCTGACAGTCAAGCGGAGTGGCAACGCCGCAGAGCTAAGAAACACCGATAGTATGGAATCGTCAAGCAAATTGCAAACAGTGTTGTCAATTTAGCTACTGTTCCTCTAGATCTGTCGTTTTTCAATTTGCAAATAAGGGATAATATTTTGTACATTAGCCGCTATATTTTCCAAGCAAAGTTTGCTTAATTTAAATAAATTTGGTGCGAGTGCGAGCAAGATGCATTATATATGCACTTTATTGTCTAATAACTTTCATGTTTATTATCCATTTTTATTTAATTGTTCCTTACGAAGGTCACAAATTTTAAAACTTAACAGTGAAGACTGATGATGCTGATCAAATATCTATATAGATAGCCTTATCAGCTTCATTGAGGACTCTAATTATATTCAGAGACATGCGCTAGCAAGCGATCTACAGAACAAATAGAGTCCTCAAAAGAGAGCAGCTCTCTCGAAGAGGCTCCCAATTATATTTTTCTTTGGCTACTTTCACAATTTGGCGGCTATTTGTAGCCAGCTTAGCTATTTTATAACCCGCAAGGTTGACATCTCTGACAGCAAAAACCCGTCGCGGCGTCGCGAAAACCCGCAACTGCTTAAATCGGACCAGGAAAGCCAGCTTAGCCATTCCTGGCCATTTTTTACGGGAGCGTCGGTAGCCGGCGCCTCATTTGCAGCAAGCAGAGCACCGCGGAGCACCCGCTTCCACAGCTCTAGTTCGAATATCTGGCTCCGAAGCGCCTCCGCAGCGCCTCTGGAGGGAACAATAGGAAGCGGCGACATGGATGACGCCGCCGTGGACGCGGAGAGTACGGCGGGCGGGGTTAATCCGCAGAGGAGCATAAATGGTAAGTGGCGGCGGCGGCAGCTGACCCGGGAATCCTCCTCTCTTACTCTACCCTTCCCCCTTTTTCTTTTGCAGCGCACAAAGAGCGGCAGGAGGAGGCTTCGGCATCCCAAGCCTCCGTCCTTGAGACCTGCGCCGAGGAGCGCCACCTAATCGCTCTGGTGTCCCTTAACCCAGCCCTGTACGACGGCCGGCATCCGCGCTTTCGCGACGACGACCACAAGGAGCAGCTGTGGCAGCGCATTGCCGGCCGGCTAAACGTCGAGCTAACCCAATGCCTGTCCACCTGGTCGGAGCTGCGCTACCGCTACCAGCGTCATGTGCGTCGCCAGCGCGCCTTCCATCGCAGCTCGGTGCAGCAGCGGGGAAGGATGTCGTCGGTTCGCCGGCGTCCCCTACTGCGGCATGAGGAGGAGCTGCTGTTCCTCTATCCCCATGTGGCGCGCTTTCCCCTGCAAATGCCAGACGCGACGCCAGCCAAGGCCGAGGGCGAGGGCGTGGGCGCGGTCGAGGCCCCGCACGACGAGGAAGCTGTGGAAGTGGAGTTCGTGGAACCGCCGCCCGTGGACATCATCGATGTGGATCTGGTGGAGGAGACGAGCGTCTTTCGTTGCACCCGCCTGCAGCGCCGCCTGATCGAGGCGGTGAGCGCGTATCCGCAGCTCTACGATACCCAGCATCCGCAGTACACGAACTTCCGGCATCGCGGCCTCATCTGGGGCTCCATATCCAACGAGATGCGCGACAAGGCCACCAAGCTCATCAAGTGCTGGCTGACGCTCCAGACGCGCTACGAGTGGGAGGTGACGCACTGCAATCTCCCGGGCAGCGAGTCGGAGCTGCGCCAACTGATGGCCTTCCTGCGGCCCCATGTCCTGCGCATGCGCCGCACCGTGTGCCAGGCCTCCAAGTACCTGCAAAACGGCTGGCACGAGCCCATCGATAGATTCCGCAGTGTGCTGATCCTCATTAACACGATGCGCACGATGCCCGACCATGTGGATCTGGTGGACGGGTCGCTCACGTATCGCGTGAAGCCGGCGCGCTACGATGACCACTGGCTGAAGGTGGACAAGACGGTGGGCCTGGGCCACCAGCGTTGCGAGGTCACCTGGCTGCTGTTGCGCTCCTTCTACAACGAGCTGCTGGCCATGCGCCAGGCGGGCTACCAGCTGCAGGACAAGTGGTACTTCGAGAATGTCTTCAGGAGCATTGTCCGCCAGGCGACCACCCGAGCCGCAGCGCGTCCGGCGAACAACAAGCGTCCATCCAACGGTGATGCTGCGGGCGAGGCGGCCGCCAAGATTGCCCCGACACCCGCCGAGCCGCCGCGTCTCCCCATGGCCATTGTCTACCCGCCCTCGATGAAGAACTGCAACATCCATGCGATCATCAGTGGGAGTGGCAGTGGCAGTACCAGTGGCACCATCTCAGCCACCAGGAGCAGCGGCACTGCTACATCCATCACATCCGCTACCAAGAGCATCAATGCCAGCATTGCCTCAGAGCCGCCGGTGCCCTCTTTTGTGATTCCCACGATTTCGGGCGCCGTCCGCCTGTCGGCCATAACCCGCCCGGCCGGCCAGCCATCGAACCCCATCAAGATCTTACCCAAACCAGTGCCGGCGTCGTCGGTGGTGATCAGCAGCGGCACGAATCAGACAACCAATGCCCTGCGCTCCATGGCCCAGCGTCCTGGCCTTCAGATCTCGGTGCGCCAGACCGCAGTCCGCATCCGACCAGTGGCTCCACCGAACCAGCATCTGTCGGCTGCCCCAGGATCAGTGAACGTGCAACGATATAGCCCACCCACGTCCACGACACTCGGAGCAGCACCAGCACCTGCACCACCAGCAGCAGCGGCACCGCCACCGCCACAGCCCAAGACTGTGACCAGAATAACCTCGAATGCGGGTGCCAGCACATCCGGCGAGCCTGCTGCTGCACCACCAATGGTCAGGATCCATCAGCCGACGCTGCATAACGCATGGGATGCCACGGGGTCATCTGTGTCCGGAATAAAATTCACTGTCTTGCCAGCCAAAGCAGGAGCTGCTACAAGTGCAGGAGGAGTGGGAGTAGGGACAGCAGGAGGAGCGGGAGTAGAAGTAGCAGCAGGAAAAGCGGGAGTAGGAGCAGCAGGAGGAGTGGGAGGAGTAGCAGCAGCAGGAGGAGCAGCAGCAGCAGGAAGAGCAGGAATAGAAGCAGCAGGAAGAGCGGGAGTAGGAGCAGCTGGGGGAGTGGGAGTAGGAGCAGCAGCAGGAGTCGCAGCAGCAGGAGTCGCAGCAGCAGAAAGAGCGGGAGTAGCACCAGTAGGAGGAGCTGGCGTTGCCGCTTCTGGATCAGTCATAGTGAATCCACAAAACACATCACCAGGACGAAGGGCACCTGTGGCCATAGCACCCAAGATAATAAGAGCCGTGCCCCCACCGATGGTGGTACCTTCTCCGGCAATCTACAGGGTAGAAATGCCAGCGGAAGCCACCACTACAGAGACTCCAGACTCATTCACATCCGTTTCACAGCCCATGCACCCAGACTTTCCATGCAGCCCGCGCGGCATATTCATTAACGCCATCAATGTGAACCTGGTGCACACTTCCAGTGTGGGCAAATCGCTGCACATCTGGGGCGGTGGCCTGAACTGCAGCTACCATCTCAATATGATGAGGACGGCGACGTTGATACGGGAGGTGATGGCGGTGCCACAGCTACATCACAAGGATCCCCAGCTGAAGACCCAGTGCGATGGCTTCTGGCACACTATCTCCCAGAAGTTTATCTTGCCAGGTGAGTGTGTGTGGGTGTGTGGTGTCTGCAGAGATGTTAGAATTACTAAGATGTGTAACGTTCATACATTTGAATTGCCATATGCAAGCAATTTTTTCTGTTCCTCTCGAAAATTGCGTTCTCTCCGCTCTTACAAAGTTGAGAGCGTTTACCTAGAGAGAGAGGCTATATAACTAGAGAGAGCGACTGGCTCTCTGGTAAATGAGCCTGGACCCAGCGCTGGGACCTTCTATACCTACAAGAAAGCGACGGGGTCTAAAAAGCGCTCTCTCTGGCTCTCTGGCAAGTGAGCGCCGGGTTCAGCACGAAAAATGCGTGTGCAAAAAGAATTTTCAGTTATTTTTCAATATTTTTGCATACAAATAATAAATAAATGGATCACTAATCCCCCTGTCTTCTCCACAGAGGTGGCCCTGCGCGCTTGCTGGAACTTCCTGGCCAACAACATAAGCATCTTCCCCATGATTGCGCCCATGTCGGAGCTAATGCGTCCGTTCAAGGGCACCATGAAGGTGTGGGAGAAGTCGAATCGATTGTTTGGCAAGTTCGACGAGATTGCGGTCAAGTACGATTGGATGAAGCACAAGGACGTGATGCCGGACCTCATTCGCCATTTTCGGAAGCACGAGC
Organism: Drosophila baimaii; assembly: GCA_018874675.1. Lineage (NCBI taxonomy): Eukaryota > Metazoa > Arthropoda > Insecta > Diptera > Drosophilidae > Drosophila > Drosophila baimaii. The sequence continues at coordinate 8,160 of JAEIIU010055526.1, read as the reverse complement.
ACCTTTTCTGGGAGATGCGCAAGCCGCGGCCCGGCGAGCCGATACCAACGCCGCCCCAGTACACGGAAAGGGAGCGCCAGGAGGTGTGGCGCGAGGCCAAGATTTTGTTTCCCGATCGTAAGTGTCACCCACCACCACCCACTACCTGAGATTCTGCTTTCCTACATTTACCCATCCGCTTGCAGTGAATCATCTGGACATTTGGTCCATGTTCAAGTTTGCCTTTCGCACCTACATGGAGGACTTGGAGCGCGGCATCGAGAATCCCTGGCCACAGAACTGGTGGCAGGCCCTCGAGCAGCTCAAGTTCCTGGCCGACTTGCGCTACCATCCGCTGGAGCCGTACTACTACATTATCCACAATAAAATTCTCGAGGAGGTGAAGCGCTGCAGCATGTTCGATGCCCTGACCAGCTCCGAGGACAATACTCCGGCTGTTTTGGCGCGCATCTCCAAGGAACCCATGCCATGGTGTTCGGAGGAGGCAAAGCGCATGCTTACCGGCCAGTTTAACTTCTCTGCGAATATGGACAATGATAGCGAGGCCACCGAGGAGGCTCTGGAAACTGCAACTGTGCTGGCTACCGGGGAAGATGCGCCCAGAGTCAACACAGACGAACCGGAGGCGGGGCCGGAGCTGCAACCGGAATCGCAGACGCAGCTGCCACGGGAGCCAGAGCCAGAGCCAGAGCCAGAGCCGGAGCTGCAACGGGAGCCAGAGCCAGAACCAGAACCGGAGCCAAGCGTTAGGAGGAAAGTGGTGCGCCGCAAGAACCGTGCCTCCTATCCCCTTCCCACCATCGAAGCCTTCGAGCTGACCCGCATGCTACGCCGCTATCCAAACACCTTCATGCGATCCCACACAATCAACAAGCGCACGGCCTGGGTGCGTGTCTCCAAGGAGCTGAACATAACAGGTATACTTTTCTACACGAAAGCAAAAAATAAAAACCTTATAAGCTGCAAGATACGTAACGCGCATAGATTTCAATTGCTCTCTCTCTGTCTGGCTTTTGAACAAAAGAGCCTGGCATTACTTATCTTAATATTCCAATGACTTTGGTATTATCAAAGAAGTTAAAATTACTAAGATGAGTAACGATCATACATTTGAAATGCCATATGAAAGCAATTTTTCTGTTTCTGACGAAACTCGCGTTCTCTTCGCTCCCACAAAATTAAAAACGTAAAAATCTAAAAATAGAATGAGCTTCCATGCGTGCGTACAGATGTAGAATGCTTCGAATACGTGTGCACACATACGATCGTTGGCTAACTTTATATGCCTATAAAGAGAGCGACCTACTCTCTCTCTGGCTCTCTGGCAAGTAAGCCTGGACCCAGCGATGGGCCCTTGTATACCCACAAAAGAGTGACCAGCTGTAGAGCGCGCTCTCTCTGGCTCTCTGCCAAGACAGCCTGTACCCAGCGCTGGGTCCAGCACGAAAAATGCGTGTGCAAAGAAATCGTATAATATGCAGCAGCATCTTAGTAAATAAAGTGTCATTTGGTATTATCAAGAAAATGATTAAAAATAAACTCTATTCCCTTACAGTGACCGAATGCCGGTTAAGTTTGCAGCACGCGGTCCGCGAGATGCGCATCCTGAAGACCGCGGACATAGCGAACTTCTGCACCATGGGCCATAAATACTATCGCCACATGGACGAGATCTACAAGCAGGTGAAGAAAAGGAGTCAGCTCACAGTGCGCACGCCGCAGCAAGTCAATCAATCGGTCAGCGAGCCCGCCGAGGTGGTGGTGCCGGAACAGTTTGTGCCTGAAATCAATATGTCCACGTGCAGCCCGGGCCTGGTGCTTAAGAACTGGGCCTATGCCGTGGGCAACTTGTCCAGCGAAAGCCAGGATATACTGGCGATCAAGCTGAAGCATCTGTTCGCCAAGTACGCCAAGAATACCAGCCACGCCCAGGAGGGCGACATTAGTCTTAGCACACAAATCTCCTGACATGCTTAATATATTCATACTTACACTTATTGTGTGATTTGTTTTGTCCCCCTTTTTTTGTCCCCCCTTTTTTTGTCACCCCCTTTTTTTTGTGTAAACCTAGAATTAAGCCAAAAATTTACTATGATTAAGATTATATACAGTAATATGCGGAGGTGCCTCTCTGCGGGAAAACACCCAATCACCATTATTGCGTACCATTTTTGGTTTAAATTATTATTAACTAACTGTACATGAACCAATGACTCTTGTTATATTTACAAACATAAAAATATATACGAAACAAAAGCAGCAATAATGAAAATGTTACTTTTTTTTTGCATTAATTGCTCAAATTGGAAAATTAGTTTATTTACTAAAAATGAGGTACTTTAATTATGATTGTTCCTTCACAGTCTGCACTATTGTAATGCTGCAAAAGAACTAAAGAAAAAGTACAGTCAAACACAAATTTAGCTAAGTACAAGTCCGAAATAAAAAGATAAATACAAAATTATTTGTGGTATTTCTTCACTCGATTTTTATACCCTTGCAGAGGGTATTATAATTTTGCCATGATGTTTGCAACGCAGGGAAGAAGTCATCTCCAACCCCATAATATACTTTATTCTTGGTCAGCATCACCAACCGAGTCGATCTAGCCATGTCAATCTGTCGGTTTGTATGCAAACTAGTCTCAGTTTTTGAGCTACCAGGCTGAAACTTTCAGGATAGTCTTATATCTTTTGCAAGCAGTATATATGTCGGAACGACCGGAATCAGACTACTATATCCTATAGCTGCCATAGAAACGATATATTTCAAGATATGTGAATGAAACTCCATTTGTGCCCCTATAATATAATTATAGCCACACCCTAGCAATTTCATTGAAATCGGACCAATATATCGTATAGCTGTCATAGGAAAGATCGGCCTAAATTCATATTTTACAAATGTATTTTACATTTTACATACATTTTACATTATACATGCTCGTTTTAAATGATAAAATCACTTTGTTATAATTTTCATTAAAATCGGTCTACTATATCTGGTAGCTACCATATAAACATATATGCTAAACAGGGTGTTTCGTGTAATTTATGCTCTTAGTATCAAAATCTTGTTTAATAAGTAACAAATTATCTGCAAGGGTATATCAACTTCGGCCTCCGCCTGAAGTTAGTTAGGAATCTACTATATATGATGTATATTCTGACGAATTTACCACAATTTAATATGGTTGGTTTTCTTAGTTTAATAATAGCTACTTGCGTGATGTTTATTCCAATTCCAATTCCACATCTAAAGTGAGATTTGAGGACGTTGCCCTTTGATTATGTGGCGACACTTGTCGGTCACCGGGTTCCGCCCACTTTTATGGCCTCTCCGAAGACATCAAAGTAAGCCCCCCCCCCGATACGAATTGTGGCCGGACAATTGCGAAACAATTTGATTGCAGTGTTTATGGTGGAATAAGGAAGATATAATAAGAGGGGGATGATTGTTTTGGTCAGCAGAAGTCAAGGAATGGTGAGAGGTTTCGGCGTAAATTCAAGGTTTAAGATGATCTTCCATGGACACATTAGAATAGTATTTGTGGAAGTAAGAAATAGAACAAAGTGGCTAGATATGTGAAAAAAATAGCAAACATTTTGTGAAATGTTTTCTAGCTAAGCTACGAATAAAATAGTAACTATTTAAATGCAAACAGGCTACATTTAGGCATTAAAAGTACAATTTAAAAGACAAGGATACGTTGCTTACGTTCTGTGCTTACAGTTGGGGTAGGAAAATTGGCTAACTCGCCAGTCCGGTCTTTGGGCATCACTGTTTTAGATGAAAGAAATACCTTGAAATGTAAAAGAAAAATCCAGAAATCGTAGATATTTTATATTCTTGTTGGAAACAAATAAGAAAGCCAGAAATTGAGTTTTTTTTGTTTTTTTATGTTGATTTAATTTTGTGGAAAATAATTTCCAAAGCTTAACGAATTATAAACGCAGCTTAAAAAAGTTTACAGAATAAAAAATGTGCATATTCCAGACATCGACATCCTTAACAGCAATTACCAAGGCGACGTTGTCCTGAAGCCTTCTCGTCCACCAAAGAAATGCTGTCATCTCCATCTCCACCTCCCTTGTCCTGCTTGGCCGGGTTATGTTTACAAGCTGGCTTTACCTGAGATCCTCGCAATAACGAGGGCTTGAGTATTACACGTGTATAGATTTTCCATGCCAGGGTTGAGAAGATATCCTTCACGTTGACGCCACTCTTGGCCGATGCCTCGCAGAATGGGATACCAACGCGTGCGGCATAGTGGGTCGCCTGCGCCAGGGTTATCACACGCTTCTTCAGTTCATCGCACTTGTTGCCCACCAGCAAGATACTGATGTCCCTCGGACAGTTATTATAGATTTCTTCGAGCCAGTATTCGACGTTCTTGATGGCGCTTCGACGCGTGCAATCGAACACCAGTAATCCTCCCAGAGCTCCGCGATAGAAGGCTGGCATCAGGGACCGAAAGCGCTCTTCCCCGGCCGTATCCCATATTTCAAGACGCACCAACTGGTCGGCCACTGGCAAGACGGACGTCTTGTATCCCACGCCGATGGTACAGTAATGTTGGTCAGTGAAGTAGCCATCCGTGAAGCGGCGCACCAGGCAGGTCTTGCCCACGCCAACTTCCCCTATTACCAGGACTTTGAAGCTGATCTTGCAATTGGCGCTCATCATGGGATATATAAAAAAATATATATTTAGGCAGTCTCGATAGATCTGGTAGAGGCAAAGGAATGAGACGGAATGAGAAAAACTAGTGAGATGAGGTAGTGACAGGCAATGACAGGAGCTGACTCGGCACTACATGGCATACTTTGTGACAACAAAATGGGAAGTTGTATGGATAAGAAACTTTCCTGAAATCGATAAGAAATTACTTTAAAATTTCGAACAAACAATCGATAAAAAATCACTTTCAAACTTTATCAAAATGAGAATAAAAGTGCTAATCTTCTGAATCATATTCCAGGGTATGGTCCATATTTTTTCACAGGGTCTTCAATAAGGAAAATTAGCTCATTTAAAAGAATATTACCCATACGTTTGCCATTCGCCCCAAAAGTCTATATAAAATACCAAAGAGATTTTGATTATTAAGGAGGTTTTCATTACTGATCCTTCTAATGCTTTTCTAATTTGTTATTGCAATTAAAAGAATATTACCCATACATTTGCCATTCGCCCCGAAGGTCTATATTCAAACTAATACAAAGTACCAAAAAATATAGTTTATTACTGATTACTTCATAACTGATCATGCTTCTCTAATTTCTTATTGCTTTTGAAATTCCCCCAAATGGAAAATAGGCTCATTCAATAGCAAATTACCCATAGTTTTGCCATTCGCCCCGAAGGTCCTATATTCAAAATAATACAAAGTAACAAAACAATTTTGATTATTAAAGAGTATTTCATGACTGACTCTTGTAATGTTTCTCTTTTTTCGTATAGCTTTTAAAATTTTTTAATTCCAACATACGGAAAAGAGGCTCATTTAAAAGGAAATTAGCCCTAGATTTACCATTCCCCCCGAACGGGAATATTATTATTATTATTCCGAAAGTGACGCTTCTAATCATTCTCTAATATTTTATTGCTTTTGAAATTATTAATGCTAATGGCATCAATATAAATGAAAACAAGCTCTCCTTGATTTGTGACTGGAAAATATTTCTGCTTTGCTGTTAAGGCCGAAAAATATTGCATTTTTCTTTGAAATACAAGACTTTGAAACTCCAAGCTTGGATATTAATGAGTTCTTAAATGAATTGTTTTATTTTGATGAGGGAACGGCGTCGTTGACCTCTTTCGACCCCGCTATGAGGGAAGAAATCCCCATTCAAATGTAAAAAAGTCACATTAGCTGCTTTTGCCATTCACATGTCGCCGAATAATGTACATAGAAGTTGCTGTGAGAAATCACCTGCATTTAGAATGTGATATCCTACAATAAAAATGAGGCAATTATAGAGAGAGGTTCTAGTTTTCCACCCTATATATATATAGTTTTCCTATTTAACATGAATATGCCAGATATTCTACTATATCTCTCTATTCCTAAGGCTTACTTAAAGGATTTTCCCCTAAAAAGTACAGTTTAGGTTTCTTATTAAAGAGATAAATACTTAATGGGAAGGAGACCCCAGAAACCATATCTAAAATGTTTATCCTTACTTAGNGTGATTACTGAACTATTTCCATAACTAGTACAGTTTATATTTTTTTGGGGAGCCCGAAGAGACACTTACCAGCCAGCTGCGACCAAAGGAAAGTACATAAAAATTAGCATTACTCCCGGCTAAGCGTCGTCGGGGTCGAAAGTTCAAAGAGCGGAAAAGCGGAAAAGCGCGGGAAAGCGCAGGAGAGCAACGGGGAAGAAGGAAGAGCCCCCCACCCCCACACCCATCATAATCGTTAGGGCATCTGATGGCGATGGCAATAATGTTTGCTCCTGGTGATTAACGCAATTAAACAGGTGCTCAAAATGATGTTTCCAGTGGATTAGGCGAGGACAGGATGCAGGATGAGCAGGGGAACGAGGACGTGGACGAGGACGAGGACAAGGAGGAGGACGATGAGGATGAGGGATGGCAATGCGTACGTCCGCTAATAAGGGACACATTAGCAGCATGCGCCACGTTCGCATTAATTCTGGTCGGTGGGTGCGGGTTTTCCTGCGTTGTGTGGGGGAGCTGCGGGGCATGGGACTTGCTCGAAAACGTTAAAATTCCATTAGCCCCGCTGAGAGGGAGTCTCTGACCTGGTGGAGCCGCTGGTGGGTGCCGCGACGCCCAGGTGTGTTCTTCCCAACTTATTCTTTGGTTATCCCCATTGTCCGTCACCCGGGAGACGCCGCTTGAGTGGCTCACTGACTGGGCTGGCTTGGCCTGGCTTGGACTGGCTCGTTTATGCTTATGCAATCCGCGTCCACCCCCCTCCCCCCCAAATGGTTCACATGACCTCCTCCACACCTAATGAGCCACTTACTCGGACTATTGTCCGGCTATTCATTCTCTTCGTCGAGAGTGAATGGGAAAAATTAAACTCACAATTTCCAAGCCATTATTGTAAGGCGGCTTTAAAGGGGGGCGGCCATGGAGGGAAATAAAGCGAACATTTGTTACCCTGCTTAAGGTAAACTTTATTTAGTAATAAACTTAAAAAAAAGAGTTGTAGTAACCACTATTCAAAACTATAAATATTTAAAGAGCTTCTTAATAAAATGTACAATAAGACTTAAGATTTAAGCTGCTTAGAGTGTAGTTCATTTAGTAATAAGCTCTTGAAAACGCTTAAAAAAAGATTTATGAATAACTAAATACAACAATAAATATTTGAAAAAAAATTGATATAAAATATATTATAAAGCTTAAGCTTTAAGCTGCTCAAAGTTTATTTACTTTAGTAATAATAAGCTCTTGAAAAAAGGATTTACTAATTACTACTTTCACTTATAAATATTTGTAAAAATTACCCATAAAATATATGTATATATAATAAAGATAAGATTACTGGAAAGAAAACTCTTTAAATGTTATACAAAAACTCATTGTAAAATGATCCATAAAATATATAATAAAGATAATGAATAATATTTACAAAATATATAATTAAGATTTAAAAAGAAAGCTCTTTAAAATATTACTTTAATTAATAATATAATAAATATATAATAATTAATTCTTGAAAAATATCAATAAAATGTATTATACCTAAAAATAAACTTATTTGAAAAGAAGCTCTAGAAAATATATATAGTAACGATAATGATAGGGATAATAAAGATATAAAATATATAAAAAATAAGTATTAATTATATAATTAAGATAAATTATATGAATTATTTAATAAATATCCATAGTAACGATTTGAAAAATATCAATCAAATATGTAATACCTTAATATAAACTTATTTGAAAGGAAGCTCTATAAAATACATATAGTAAAGATAATGATAGGGATTATAAAAATATAAAAAATATATAAAATAAATAAAATATAAAAATAAGTATTAATTATATAATTATGATAAATTAAATTAATTATTTAATAAATATCCAGAGTAACGATTTGAAAATTATCAATCAAATATGTAATACCTTAATATAAACTTATTTGAAAGGAAGCTCTATAAAATACATATAGTAA
>JAEIIU010055522.1:0-14776 GCA_018874675.1 Drosophila baimaii | reverse complement strand
TAAGGAACACTCTTTAATAGTAATAAATTCAAACTAAGTAAAAAAAAAAAACGATTTTTTGAAACCGAGATTGGGGGGGGTCCCCTTAATGGTTATAATGCTTATTTTAAGCGAAATACAAAAAGGGACTTCTTTACCGTATCACAATGATAATACCCTTATCGTTTTAATACGTAAAATCAATAAATTAGAAAACAAAAGCATTGTAACTAATTTAAATCTACAATTTAGGCATTGAAAGTCGTTTGTGTATTCCAACATCAAAAATCATTTAATTCATTTAATTTATCAAATTCTCTAACAATTGCAGTTCAAGGAGGCCCCATTCCCTTTAAAACTCACCTTTAAGGGTGCGGACTCTAGGGTTTTACTTTTTAGACTGGTCTGGCAAGGTTTTTATTTGGATTAATATATTCTGAATATACGCCTTATTCCAAAAATTCGACCGAAACGTCCTTACAAATGTTGTTGTTTCCAGACTTGTGAAAATAACAGTTTGTTACGACAAATAAAAATGCAAGCAAACTGTTTTCTAAGTCTTAAATATTTTAATTATAGAGTTCCTAAATGGAAAAACCAGCCTTCAAAATTTGTTAAATGCTCCCCACACACTAGACCACCACCAAGACTATATTATTTTTTTCTTTCGAAAAAGATACGTACAAATCGAAAAAATGGGAAATAAAAAAAATAAGAATTATTTAGTGCGACTGGTTAGTGCTATTGAGGTATTGTTTTTTATTCTAACAATGTGTTCCTACTTATCTAAGACCGTCCAAACCGTCACAGAACAAAAATCGGGACTAAATGCTAAATCAAAAGGTTTGGTTCAAAAATGTGTTAATGCCACTTTGAAGATTATTAAATTGTGCAACAGAAAGAAAAATGATCTGCCTTAATTAGTTCTCCCACAACATGCTTTTAAAGTAGACGTTTTGGAACACATTTTACGTTACTACAGAAAAAAAACACATTTTATGCATTTTTAAACTTAGTTTTCTTGAACATTAACGATTTAAGAATATTGAAATTATTTAAAGCTATAAGATTTGAACTTTCCTAATATGCTTAAATAAATAAAAATCGTATTAAATTAAAATTACTATTTTTTTTATTTTTAAAAATAAGTCTACAAAAACCGTTTCTTTTTTTTTATGTTGGACATAAAGTAGGGAAGATCGCGTCATAGCGGATACTTATTTGTGCTTAATGCAGCAAGAAGACTACATCTACTATACAGCCTATCATCCAGTATTGCGATTTATGCCATATTCTTGTGGATATAGAAAACAGGATATACCAGTGCAATTAATACCTGAATAGTGCTATATGTGGCTCATAATTCTACCGCACTTTGATATGCAAGAATTTCGCTATACTCTCTCTCTGAAAACAGTGCTTATCGACCCATTTTAATTGAAAATCGATAAATATATTTGCCATGAATTTAAGATTTATATGGTGGAAAAATGGTATAAAAAGTTCAAATTCGACTTAATTTTAAACGAGTGTGTTAACTAGTACAAATCTATTATATCTTAAGTTAAAGGAGCCTATTTTACGAAATCCTATTGACTAGCTTGTTGTTGTAGAAAGAGAACTGATTAAATACTCCTTTATATAATAATGAATACTCTGAAATTGTGCACCCTACTAAGATTATGGAAAGGGATCCATATCCGTATCTTTCTGGCTAAAAACGCGTTTTCCGCCCCACACGTGCTTATCTATATTTCTGTGATATAAATGCGAATACAAGCCCATTTGACGAAATGAAGTCAGTATACATTTGCAATATGAAGAAAAGTTTAATGAACGTCAAAGTGTTGAATAGTATGGTGGATATTCTTTGGACTTTTGCTTAAGTTAAATGAAAATAGGAAAACGAAAGAACCTTGCTCCCTCACGGCAGTGAGTCGACTAGTCGGCATGGAGGTGCTGCTGCCGGCGCTTGGCGCGGCCACGTCCAAGTTTCTTGGCCCGCAACTTGGCCATGTGCGACATGACCATGTAGCTGCCAGGCAGGATTAGCAGCAGGAGGTATATTTTCAGGAAGAGCACCATGTCGAAGGTGATGTTCCAAGCGTTGGGCATTTCCACGGTGAAGCGCTTTGTCTCATCGATGTAGGGAATATTTCGTAGTATAATGATGCCCTCGCACAGGATACCCATGGGGTACAGCGGGATCCATATCGTGTAGCGCAGCCAGGTGAGCAGGCCCACCTCTCGGCCCAACAGCTGGGCCAGATAGAAAGGATAGCTGGCGGGGAAAAGAGAAATATTTACAAGGTTCTCAACCCGTCTTAGAGGCACAACTCACCGCACCAGCTCAACCAGCGACCAGATTATAAAAACATAGAAAACCACAGGCTTGGTGTGCATGCGTGGCTCCATGTCTATCATCAGAAACAGGACGAAATTGCGCCCGGACACCTGGAAGAACGGCACTACCGGACTGCCCTTGGTGTAGCCGAAGAGCGGGTGCATAACCTCCAGATACTGCAGCAGCTGGACGAACTTAAATGCGTTCCCCACGTTGGCGTACGTTTTGCCGATGCTCTCGGCGCCGTCACGATAGTAGAGCACGCCCATAACCGCCACCATGTATAGGTAGCCCACGAACATGGCCAGGTTGTAGAAGATCATGTATACTTTCTTCGTTTTCTCTGCAACAGAACACAATCCATTGATTAGGCTTCACCCATGTGGTTTGGAATCAATGCCGCCGGCTAACCCTTGATGTAGCCGAGCTCTCGCTTTTGCAGCTCGGCATACTCCTTCTCGTAGTCCTGGCGCACGTCGCGCGGCTTTTCCTCCAGCTCCGCATCGTCCTCCGTTCGCCAGCGGTCAAAGTCAATCTTTAGCCAGTGGGGCTTCTGGGGAGTGGCGACCAGGCGGGGCCACCAGGCAGGCTCCAGCTTCCGTATTTGCAGCTCAATCTTGTTGTCGCTGACCACGAAGCCCGCCGTCTCATCGTCTATCAGGGAGTAGAAGTGCAGCTGAAACTTGTATGCATTCACCCCGCGGGCTCCGTAGCCGTTGGCACTGAAGTTCACTGAGACCGGCGAAAAGTCCGCGATAGCACCCTGGGAAAAGGCTCGGTTCATAAGTATTGATTTTTCGCAGGCATCCCCAGCCAGGCCCAAAAGGGCCAGCACACGTACCTTGGCATCTTTGAGGTCGACTTTGAGCAGCAGCGTCTGTTTGGTCTGCGACCAGTAAACAAATGGGCTGAGGTTCGTCATTTTAACGGCAGAAAGTCAAAACATCTCCTGATAATTATTATCACCCGATAGACTAGCTGTGTCGAGACATCGATATTACACTATCGATACATAACTATAGGACACTATCGATAGTACTCGTGTGGAACACTATCGATTGTTTTTAGACTATCGGTACAATACAAATATATATAATTTGGGATTACCAAAATTGCTATTTTCAATTTTCTTTGAAGGAATTTTATGTTTTTTTTTTTCTGCAGTTCGCAGACTGGTCTTTTGGTTTTCGATGAATCGGTTTAAGCCGGCCTTATCGATAGTCTCCGCTTTCACCGCTATTCTGAGAAAACTATCGATTGCTGTGCACAGCGATAGTACCAATCAATAAAAATTGTGTTCACTGCTTCAGACTGAATGATGTGGCACTTTGTTTCATAGCAGTCAGGTCACTAAAGGGCGCGGATTTTAAAATCTGAAACGGATTTTATGATTAGTTGTGAAATGTTTATTAATGTAATATTATATTGTTTTAAAATTACAAAAATGTCCCAATGATTTTACAGAATTATAGATTTCTAGCGACAATAGAGTATTCTAATAAATTTGTGTACTTCTCCAGTGGTTGCCTAATGTATAAAATAAAGCGAAAATTGGTAGAACTCTGGGCAAAACAAAAAAATGTGATGAACAAATTCACTTATATTACATTGAAATATTCCATGCATTAATGGCTCAAGCCATTTACAATTTCCTTAAATAAACCAATATTAATTAGGCCCATTTCAAATTAAAAACCATCTAAAATTAAGCTAAAATAGACTTTAAATTTTGGTTGGGGTTTGATAAATTTAATGATCTTTTTTAGGTCGATTCTTTCATGTTTCGGTTTACCATTTAGCCGCCACGTTTCGGTCATTTTGATTTATGAGCCGCCACCGCAAAAGTCGGAAGTTGTCAGACAACGGGGAAAAATCCAAACAGAAAACAACAAAAAAAAAAAACCCCACAAAAACCCCTCGGCCGAGGCATGGGTCTTGGCGTGGTGTATCCTTCTTTGTTTGTGCGGCGGCGAGGGTGTAGGACCAGCCAGACATGGCAGCGCTGTCGTTGTCCTTTCGCCTTCCTTCCTTTCCGGGGGCGTTGCTAAAACAAGAGGCGACAACTTGTCAGGCTGGTTTTGTGCTATTGGATTTTGTATTTACTAAGTGGAGCAGCGACAGTGGAGCATACGTGTGTCAGCAGGATCAGAGCTAGGCTTGAGCAATTTCAATCGCTAATCCCAATGAGTATTTTCTGTATTATCTCTTTTGCAGCCATCACCAGCACAATTTCATATCACTTTGCACCCAGACATCGGCACAGAATCGGCGGGAAGCGGTGGAAAATGTTGCGCTTCCTCAAGAATCGTTAGGCCCGGCGTCTGTCCAGGCTCCGACATCGAACCGCCCATCTATCTATATATGTGTATATGCTTAGCTGTATCCGTATGCGTATCCGTATCTGTATCTGTATCTTCGTGTCAAGGTAAGTCGCCTTATGCTTCCAATATCTCCCGTATTGAAACATCGTTAGAGTTGCAAAGTTCTCAGGTGCCCCCCAATCAGCTCGGACGTCCCTGTCCCGGCCATTATCACGATTCACCTCCAGGAGTCACTGATGCATTATTAAGAGTGCAATTTTGTAGCCGGCGAATACGAACAACGACCCTCCAATGGCAGTGACCCAAAAAATTATCCCAGGCTCCTTAATTATGCATGTCCTGCCAGTGCCTCTGGCCGTGCCTGTGTGGGTGCAGGCATGTGGGAAGGTCAACCTCCTTAATAAACAGATGTTTCGGCTTGTCAGTCCATTGTAGCGTATACGTGCTGCGTGCTCGGCGCTGTAACGCTCCCGCTCTTCCTCCATTCGATTGTCCCTAATCACCGTTAATGACATCGCTACATGCTTACATAACTGACGTATTCCACTCATTCATACATATGTGAGGCACATATATCAAGATAAATAGAAGTGCGGCTGCTGACATTTCCCCTCCTCAGCTCCGCTTTGTTTGCTGTCCGTTTCCATATGTATTTGCTGCCGGCGCCCAAACAAAACGCAGCAAATGGTTAAGGTCAAGCTAGGCGTGAGTCGAGTGAGTGAGCAGGAGCCGAAGGACATCGAGTGGTGCGGGCCAGGCCACAGGAGTTTCCTCTGTGTCTATCGAGCGCGGCGGCACGCGTGTTCGTATGAGTTCATATTATGGATTCGACAAGGAGACAAGCCATAAAACGTAAACCACAAATAAGAGTACACTGCGCGGCTTTTGTATTCTGAAGGCATTTTTTGGGTTCATTTAATTCGATATTTTTTTTTAACAAGCTAATGTTTGATTTCTTATGGCATTAGGTTTTTTTCTTTTTTGTATGTAGACCTAGACAAGATTAAAAATTAAAGAAAATGTTGAGGTTTAGCCAACTCGAGATCTTGTCATCCTTATTTCATAAGGAGTTAGCGGGTTCGATCATCGCCAGCAAAACCACTTGGACTCCAATACTAACATAGTACCTATTTGACAAGCATGTCCCAGAATCCACGCTTGGGAATTTCTGGTGCACTCTTCACATCAACTTAGACAATGCTCATTTTTTTTGAAGCCATCGAGTGGTACCTCTCTTCCACAAATGATGCGTTTTGATCTGGCTTAGCCTCAAATAAGAAGATATAGGTCGTTAATCCCATTAATAAATATAAAAAAAAATTTAAATACATATTAAGTAATTCAAAATCTAATTGAGCAATCAAGTTACTCAATGTATACTTCAATTTATTCGAAAGTAGATTATCAGAAATGAACATTAAAGCTAACATTTTGTTAAACAATATTTTTTAACTGTGTGTAAGAATGAACTTTGAAAAATTAAAATAAATAGTCAATAAAAGTTTTTATTTGTTAATTTTTTTATTCCTTGTTGATTAAGACTTGGGTCAACGATTTCAAAAGGCAAACTGCTGCAGAAGTGCCCCACCCTCAAATAGGTCATGGAGGATAAGATTGCTCTTTGTTTGCAGCTAGCCAAGAAAAGTGTAAAGTTCATTTCCTGGGCGACATTTATGTCATCATAAATATATGATGATCACTGTTTATAACGAAATCCTTGGTCTGTAAAGTCTTTCTGATCTAGACTCTGACAATACGGTTAGGGTAAATACCCGCCAGAAGAGGAAATGTGCTACATGTGCTGCGAACTATAATAAATAAAATATGTTATTAGCTTGCTCCTATATTACTTACTTATATTCAATCAATTACTCAATCAATTACTCTATGAGGCTCGTTAGTGGAACTGTAGTCCTTCATAGTGAACTTAAAAATGTTACATTTTATTGCGACCATTTCGAATCAGGTTTTAAACAAAGCATTTGATCAGATAAATAAAAATAGCTCAAGGGTTAGCTCCCAATACTACACACGTTTACATGCCAACAAGATTTGCCAGATCCCGCGTAACCTGATTTTTGGGTATTCTCGGCTTGACTGGCTGCTCGGTGATGAGCACCTCGGTGGTGGCCAGCAGGGAGGCTATTCCCGCGGCATCGCTCACGGCAGCTCGCAGCACGTTCGTCGGATCGACAATCCCGCGAGCAACAAGATCGCCGAACTCTCCGGCGGCCGCGTCGAAGCCAAAGTTTCCACTTCCGGCGAGCACTCTTCGGAGCACCGCATCGGGATCCACTCCCGCATTGAGGGCGATCGTGTAGCAGGGCAAACGCAGTGCGTCCCTTACGATTTCCCTGCCCATCTGGTGTTCCGGCTCTGTCGCCGTCGGCAGCATTTGGAGGGCGGGAATGCAGCGTAGGTAGGCGCAACCGCCACCAGGTACAACGCCGTCGCTAATGGCCACTCGAACGGCGTGCAGGGCGTCCTTGAAGCGATCCTTCCGCTCGCTGACTTCCAGCTCACTGCTGCCGCCCACATAGATGGTGGCCAGTTGGCCCTGCATGCGGCCCAAGCGCTTGTTCAGCCGGTCCAGCTCCTGGTCGGTGAAGGCCTCGTCGATTAGCTCGCGGATGTGCTCAATGCGGCCCTCCACCTGTTCCTCATTGTTACTGATCGGGTGTAAAAGGTGCGTGGCCTTCGCATCTACTACCGCCGAGACAACCTCTCCCAGGTCGTCCTCTCCGAGCTCCGCTAGCCAAGTGGCGTCCTCTAGCAGATGGGCACCCATTACTATGGCCAGATCTTGCATCTGCTCGCGCTGCTCGTCGCCAAAGTCGGGAGCCTTGACGGCGCACACCTGAACACGACCCTGCAGATAGTTGAGGACCAGGATCTTCAGCACCTCACTGGAAAAATGCGGAGCTATAATCAGGAGTGGCTGCTCCTTGGTCTTGGCCAGCTCCAAGGCTGGCAGAATCTGGGCCATCTGATCGATCTTGACCAGCGTTAGTAGCAGCAGACAGTTGCCCAGTTCCAGGGTACCGTTATCAGCCTGGATGGCAAAGGGCGAACAGTAACCGGCAGGCAGGGACACGCCCTCCTCTATCTTAACCTCGTCGCAGCTGCTGTGCGACTCCTTCAGCAGAATGATCCCGTTCTCGCCCAGTTCCAAGATCGTATCGCCAATCAGCTCGGCCTGGCGCTCGTCGCCATTCAGGGCCACCTTAGCCACGGCCTCCACCTGGCCGATGGTGTCCACCGGCTGGGACATCTCAGCCAGAGCCTCGCACACCACCCGAGATCCCTCCAGGATGCCCTCGCGCAGCAGCTGAACGTTCACTTGGCCAGAGCGGGTCGCCTGAATGCCCTGGCAGGCCATGGCGCGGGCCAGGATCGTGGCCGTCGTGGTGCCGTCGCCCACATCATTGTTGGTATTGTTGGTCGCCTGGCGCATCAGCTGGGCGCCCAGGTTCCAGCGGCGGTCGCGAAGCTGCACATTGTTGGCCACCGTGGCGCCGTCCTTGGTGATACGCGGCGAGATCAGAAGCTGCTCAATGAGCACGTTCCTGCCCCTCGGTCCCAGGGTGGTGGCCACTGCATTGGCCATGATATTCACGCCCCGCAGGAGCAGGCTGCGGGCCTCCATGCCGAACCTAATGTCCTTCGCGTAGGTGCGTACGCTAGTCCACCCAAGTAGGGTCACTCCCTTAAGCATTCTGATCACACTTTTCAATTCCTCTGCAGTTGTTCGGTAATTTTGAGGTTGTTTCCAAATAAATATGTGTTTTAAAAATACCTTTCAGTCGGTAAACTAAAAATAAACAGTTTAGGGCTGGAACAATAATAACAAATGTTACTTACTTATTTTAATAGAGTCAAAATTCCTAGCCAATGCTTATTATAGAATTGTATTAATAAAATAATTAATAACCCCAAAGAAACAGAGCTGGGAAAAGTTAATTTAACTCGAAGAAACGCAACCCAAGAAATACTTTGCAAGGTTATAAAAGGAAAAATAGAAAATATCAATACACCTTGGAAAAAATAAACAAGAAAGAACAAACTTCGGATCCCATTCGTTAAAAAACCATTGGTTAGAAAAACCCTTTTCGCACGATAACACTTTTTGACACACGTATGAAAAATTGATTTAAAACAAGTAAGGAAAGCTAACTTCGGTCGGAGCCGAAGTTTATATACCCTTGCAGATAATTTGTTACTTATTATATAAGATTTTGATAAAAAATAACATGTATAATGTAAAATGTATGCAAAATGTAAAATGCATATGTAAAATATGAATTTAGATCGATCTTTTCTATGGCAGCTATATGATATATTGGTCCGATTTCAATGATTTCTAGGAGGTGACTATAAATATATTATAAAGGCACAAATAAAGTTTCATTCGAATATCTTAAAAAATAGCGAAAATATGCCAAGTTTTCCATTTCGTTCCTATGGCAGCTATATGATATAGTCGTCCGATCTGGCCCGTTCCGACATATATAGCAGTGAGAGTATATAGAAGATTATATACGAAGTTTAATTAAAAAGCTTTAAAACTGAGGGACTAGTTTGCGTAAAAAAGGGACAGACGGGTGGACAGGGCTAGATCGACTCGGCTGTTGATGCTGATCAAGAATATAAATACTTTATAGGGTCGGAAAAGACTCCTTAACTGCGTTGCAAACTTCTGACTAAAGTTATAATACCTTGCAAGGGTATAATGAATAGTTTATGATTTCTTATAAAAGCACAAACCAGATGTTTCCTTTGTAAATAAATAAATTAGAAACATTTCAATTTGTAATGATGGATAAGAAGCTCGAATCACAAGCAGCACTCCTTTGGTAAAATCCTGAGCCTAGCTACCATTTCGAAGGGTATTGAAAAGTCGTTCATGCCATTATCATGCTTTATTATGTTACAACTTGTTTTCCTTTTCGTCATTTTATTTTAACAACAAATATTACATTTGCGCCATGTTTCCTGCTTGTTTTTCGACTTTCGTTTATTAAATGTGGCGTGCACGTGTTGGTAAACTAACACACACACACACATACACAGAAAGCGGCGCGACCACGACCGCACAGACAGGACTTACGCTCACACACACACACACCAAATCGCATACCAGACACGACAGTCGCCACTCACACACAGGCGCGCGCTCCGGGCAGACAATGTGATTCCGACATTAATATTAACGTTAAAGGAGCAACAACAAAACGCTCATCAAACATGCGGCGTTTAGTACGCAAGCACACACACACACACACACACACACAGACTGGCTGTGTGTGTGTGTGTGCGAGAGCGAGCGAGAGCGCTGTCGCCCATTTCCTTTCGTCGTTCGCCTCTTTCCGGTGCGTTGAAAGTTTCGCCGCTCGTTTTTCGTTAGCTGCTTGTTTTTCTTTTTTTGGCCCTTCAGTTGGCAGCGAGCATTTCCTTAAGGCAAACGCGGCTCTGATTTGCCCTCCGCGAGTGCTCGGTGCGTCAGGCCTTCGATTCGACTTGGACACTCCTCCGAAGGAGTACTCGAAAAATCGCTTAACGCTTGCCAGCGTCGATCATGGCTCTGGTGGCCCACCGGATGATGCTGCCCGCGCGGCACCGTCGCTCCACCCAGCAAGTGGCCCGCAACAAGGTGGGCGTGCTGCTGGTGCCAAGCGTGGCGGACTACTATGCCGGCGATGTGGTCCCGCCCCCAGCCGCGCCCCTGCCCACGCCCGCGGTGTCGCAGCAGCAGCTGAACCTGCAGCCGGATCCGCCAGAAACCGCCGTGGAGGGCAGCGGTGGCGGCAGCGGAAAAGTGAGTGCAACAAGTCGGTGCAACCTCCCAGATTCAGTGTGCAAAAGCATGGAAAATAGAAAGTGGAAATCGGGAATTCTTATTGGGAGGCAGCCGCGCCCGCCCATTTCCTGGCTGGCTGTCTGACTTTCCTGCGACTGGCGCCAACTTTATGCCGCTAAGTTTTGTTGTTCTTGGTCATGGTCGGGATTAGAAATGTTGGCTTGTATATGTATGTATATGTATACGACATGTGTCTGTGACGAATATTTAAGAGTGGAAGTGACTGTCAGAAACACAGCCGTGGGAGTTATTGGAACTCATTTTTTTAGTTTACTTTAAAAGAAAACCTTTTACTATACTTGTACACTCAGGAGCCTATAACTATTTTTTTGTGGTTAAAAAATAAGTGTCATTTAAACACAGTAAAGAGGTTGAGTTCACAATAATAGTTGGATTAATAATCACATGAATAACCTTTGGGCGAATTGAAGTAGTACTAAATAAACTTACAAACTGAAAAATATTAAGTAAGTATAAGTACAAATACGTACAAATAAGCCTTACAAATTCAGCCTATGAAAAAATATGATTTTTTGAAAACTACATATAAAATATTAGTGAATAAAACAAGTTTAATGAATGTTAGCTTAGGCTTTTCTAGCAAATCGTATTGAATCTTGATCAGCCGAGTGTATATAATCATGTCAGTTCCGTTTAGTATGGTTTTAATACTACGTTTATGTTGTGGAATAAATGTATTCTTGAATACGTGATTACACTAATTCATTTATTGATATTAACAGAGATACCAGACATTCAAAATTAGTAGAGTCAACTGTTAATTAAACCGAGTTCAGCTGGTACCACAACAGCATTTTAAGAATTTATTAAAGCAGAATGCATAGTTAATGCGTGTTTCCGAATATATGAAATGGTGTTAACGAAATTAAATGTGCTGATTGCATGAATAATCGCAGTATATATTCTCCATATAAAAACCGATATAAAACCATGTCAATCATTTTTAAATGTATATCTCCATCATGATTACAAATTTCTCCAGTTGCCATAAGAAGGATCTAGTATTTTGTTGTGTCATTTTGTTTTTTCAGTAATTTATCTTTGCAATACACTTAATAAACATTGTTCTTTTGATTTGTTTAACTATCTAATTGTCAAAAAGAACGATTCCTCCAAATATGTGTCCAATAAATATTGATGAAACTGGTGGTGTATAACAACTTCTTATCTTACCTTCTAGTTTTTATTTAAAATAACATTTTTTGGCAAGCAAAGCGAAATAGAAAGAAATCGTTGCTAAACTAACAAAGTTTTTTCATATTAAAATTAAAACTCATAATTTTTATAATATTTGGAAGGTAATGGGTCCGCTGATTGTCGTTTGAATGTTGGATAAATACAACTTTTAAACTCAAATAATATAAATAAAAAACCTAATAAGCCATTCCTAATGCCACAAAAGTACACTCGATCTTTTAAATACTTTTGTGCCCTGATTTTAGAAGTAGATAGAGATAACGATCGTTTGGTAAATAACACGTATTTGTGACTTCCAGTACCATGCTCTTACTTCGGTATCCACCCAATTAATTTCAGTAAACCAATTAAACTAAATTGAATCCAATTGGATTTCCAGGATTTGGTCATTAGAGCCAAGCTAAGTGACGGACTGGGCTAAATATATGTACAGTTGCTGACGCCCCTGACCGCCCGCCGACCACAAATGGAATTTTTAATTCTTGCCGGCACTGGTGTTGGCCATAATTGAATACTACTGCTTTTGGGCTGGCTTTGTTTTCGTTCTCGGACCGAATGACACCTTTCATTATTCCGGTGTTACGATGCGTGACGGACTTGTCGCTGACCATTGGTGAGCAGAAGCTCATAATTTATTAAGTGCATCGGTTGAATGAGGGTGGCGGTGCTGACACCGCTTACACTAATCAATAAGTCCTAATGCATAGCCTTGACATGGTATAAATAGAAGGGAGTCAAATTTAGCACATTTCGAATGCAATTTAGTCGCGACCTGGGAAAAATTACTACGTAATAACTATTATTATTTATTTATTTATTTATGAAGCCAATCACCGAAAGAAGCCAAGGTATATGTAAAAAGAAAGCGAATAATTGTTCCCCTGCCTAAGTCAGCTATTTTTGAACATAACTTCTTTTTAATTTGATGGTTTTATATTATTTCCGATAGGTCATAGTCATAATTATTCTTTGTATCCATTTAAAACAATTAAATGAATAAAGTAATAAGTTGGTTTTGATTTAAGTAATTTTGTAAGTTATCATACAAGCGGTAACTCATTTATAAATAATTTGAGGAGCGTGCACCAGACTTTTCTCTACTGTGTACACAGTCAGATATAAATAAATGAATTCCTTCTAGTGTGGAGAATATAACAAAATAAAATAGAGCAGAAAACTCACCATAGTAAAGGCATGAACCAAAAAAAGCTTTGGCCGGCAGCTTTTCAGCCTGCAATAGCAGCTTTTGAAAAAAGCCCAGCTCTTTCGAGGAACAAAAGACTTTAAGCTACATATGAACATACGTTTCCATGGTTTTCGTATATTCCTCAATTGTAGCCCCAAAGCTTACCCCCTTTCCTTACATACATATGTATGTAGATATCTCACTTCGACTGGCACTACACTACTGATCAACTTGTTGACGCATTCTCCTCTTGTTTATGTTTATTGCAGTTTTGTTTATATATTTTTTTCCGATTTCACCGAATATCGATAGTCAGGAAAAGTGTACGACTGGTCTGGGGGTACAATATTTTTTTCTCGCTTCAGTTTCTGGCCGGCAATCAGGCGACTTGCTTAGGGTTATCGGGGATCTTAGAGGCTGCCATGCTGACTGCGCAATCGTGTACCGATTTAGTGACTGCTGCCCATGTGGAAGTCGGCAACGGTAGTCAAGTCCACCTGGCCCACATAGATTCCGTCCTGGCCAACACACCTGGAGGACAGGTGAATGCAATCATCAAGCAGGCAGCCAGGGAGTACGAGATGGTGAAGCGGCAACAATTTCTGGGGAAAGGTCGCCGTGATGCAACTATCGGAGCTCAAGCGGTATTAAAATGTAGCCACATTAATTTACAAAATCCAGAAACGACTGAGTAGACTCTGACAAATGTGCCTTACATATTTAAAGTAATATATTCCTCGTCTAGTGGGCAAGCATCACATTATTTTTGGTTTCATTGAAATTCCATCGAAAATGGCTGAATATTCGAGCAATGATGTGGCTGCCTACGAGGAAGTAGATGGCAGCCACCAGGCTCCGCCGCTTAAGCTGACCCCTGAGCAGCGCTGTTGCAGTGAGATGACATCCATTATCTTTGAAGCACAGAAGGAGCACGAGGACCGGATTCGCCATCAAGTAATTACTTCGATGAAGCAACGTGCGGACGAAGAATTGGCCAAGCGGCGAGATATTAATCCATTCCCCCAACGCATTATCAGGGACCCAATGGACTACGATGAGGAGGTCAAGGCACTATTGGACTTAGTCGCCTCGGAGGAAGACGACGATGACGAGGGCGACGAGGCTGTCTAAATGTACAAATAATATCAAGTGCATTAGACGATTGGATGAATATAAGCTAATAATTTATCCAATTATTAACTGGATTTAAAAACACGGAGTTTTATTGATATTTATTGGCCACTGGTTGGTAGTGTGTGAGGTTAGGGTCTATGCAGATGTACAAATGTCGCCAGAAAAGGCAACATGCTTTTAAGCTAAAATCATTTTTAGGATCTTATTTCTGCGTTACATCTTTGGCTTTTTTTTTTACTAATGTATGAAAACGTTTCCGCGTGATAAGCATCAACAGGGACTGCAAGTGTCACATCTATGGGAAATTGTAAACAATTGGACATATTTCTTCTGCTAAAAACTACCATATCTAAAAGAGTCTCATCGAAATCGTCAAATCATATTTACCTTTCATGGTTCACCCACATAAGTATGCTACAGTTCTTCCAGTTTTCATTCAATGTAATTAATGGTTTATATTAAGTACATATGTATATATATATACATATGTACGTTAATTATTGTAAACTGTTATATATCTAAACTATTTAATCGCTTCGTATTGAATTAACCTAGGCCAAAATATTGTTCCTACTAACAATTTAGAATTGTATGAAAAATAAGAAAGTAAGCTAAGAAAGTAAGAAAAAACTAATAATTAAAGAATCATATTTTTAGTTTCAATCTGATATATTTAAAAACAAGTAAGAAAAGCTAACTTCGGGCGGAGCCGAAGTTTATATACCCTTGCAGATAAT